>JAMPIV010012088.1:0-182545 GCA_024509875.1 Oreohelix idahoensis
CTGGCGAGATTAACAGTAGAAAATTGAAGTGTAGAGGCCACACCCTCAGGAAGCAACCAACAGCATAATTAGACATTTGATGAAATTTTTAAGTTCCATACAGTGTGAGAGTTCATATTTTTACAAGAGTTAAAAGTGTTTTATTTGTTATTTTTCAATAAGTCAGATATGCTGACAACTTACTTTGTCAGACCACCTTCCATTTGTCTTATTTAATAGTAGTCGGTGGATGTGTATATAACTTGCACAGTTCCGTATTATTCATTCTGGATTGATCTCAGCTTTGACCTGTCTTAGTCTGCTGAGTATTCTTATCGTAGTCAGTGAATGTGTATATAACTTGCATGGTTCCTCATTGTTTGTTCTGCTGTGACCTCAGGTTTAATGGGTCTGCCTATTCAGTTGAGTATTCTGTACTCAGAGTGTTGCGTTTCACTTTGTCCTGTTTAGTTGTAGTGCGTGTCTGTGACATTATTTGGGGCTGAAAGATTTGGCCTTAATGCCAGTATTGTTGCTAGAACAAAAAAATGTTTACACCTGTCTGTGTCTAAGTACATTTGCATTAAGGCGTTCCCCTACAGTGAAAACTAACTTTTGTTCTAATAACATTTTCAAACTTTTTATGTGCTCAATAGACACAGTGTATGTACATGAACCAAATTCCACAGTTTATTTTGTTAAAAAAATGTGGTTACCATGGTAACCAAAAAAAAAACATCCGCCATATTGGATTTTCACCACTTTTCGAGAGCTAAAAACTTATGTTTCCCATTGACCAAACTTTACCAAATTGCACACACATGTTGTGACTGACAATTAAAACAATTTGTCACGGGCTTTTTTTTGATAAGTTTAAAATTCTATTTTTAAAAAAAAATACACTATACTTGTATGAAAAACAATGGAAAAAAAATATTTAAAAAAATATATCAAAGCAAATTACCAAAATATCAAAAAAAGCCCCTGTCAATTTAAAGGTATATATGTGTCCTACATGCATGCCAAATTTCAGACTGATCTATTAGATAGTTTGTAAAAAATAACATTTTTTGTTAATAAAATGTTAGTTTTGAGAAAAATGCATTTTAGTCACCGAATGACTTGTCTTGTCCAATATACTCCATTCTGGGGGGGCTGAATGTGTTTAAAATTGTCCAGCACTATATGCTGCACCTCCTTCAGCTTCCTGCAGCTGCTCTTCTTGCCTTTATCTTCCCTAATTTTTCTTCTTTCCTTCTACATGGTAACCAAAAAAAAACAACCACCATATTGGGTTTTTCACCAATTTTCAAGAGCAAAAATCTTATGTTTACCATTGACCAAACTTTATCAAATTGCACACACATGTTGTGACTGACAATTAAAACAATTTTTCTGGTGCTTTTTTTGATAAGTTTAAAATTCTATTTTTAATGATTTTTTAAAAAAATACACTATATTTGTATGAAAAACAATGAAAAAAAAATATTTTAAAAAATATATCAAAGCAAATTACCAAAATATCAAAAAAAGGCCCTTGTCAATTTAAAGGTATATATGTGTCCTACATGCATGCCAAATTTCAGACTGATCTATTAGATAGTTTGTAAAAAATAATATTTTTTGTTAATAAAATGTTAGTTTTAAGAAAAATGCATTTTAGTCACCGAATGACTTGTCTTGTCCAATATACTTCATTCTGGGGGGCTGAATGTGTTTAAAATTGTCCAGCACTATATGCTGCACCTCCTTCAGCTTCCTTTAAAATTCTATTTTTAATGATTTAAAAAAAAAAATACACTTTATTTGTATGAAAAAAAATGAAAAAAAAAAATTAAAAAAAATATATCAAAGCAAATTACCAAAATATCAAAAAAGCATGTGACAATTTAAAGGTATATATGTGTACTACATGCATGCCAAATTTTAGACTACTCTGTTAGATAGTTTGTTAGTAATAAAATTTTGGTTAATAAAATGTTAGTTGTAAGATAAATGCATTTTACTCACCGAGTGCCTTGTCTTGTCCAATATACTCCATTCTGGGGAGCTGAATATAATTAAAATCCTCCAGGACTATATGCTGCACCTCCTTCAGCTTGCTGCAGCTCCACCTCTCGCCTTTGTCTTGCCTCTTGCCTAATTTTTCTTCTTTTTACAAGTTTCTCAGCCTCATGTTTCTGGCTGTTGGCCAGACGTTTCCTCAGTCGCACCTGTCCAAGGCGTATTGAGTTTGTTCCAGATGCTTGACCACACAGCCTTTTTATTTCTGCACTGGCTGATGGACCAAAGTTGAACTCTCCAACGGCCACAAGGACACTGAATTTGGCTTTTTTTAATGACACAAATTTCTGCTTGCTGCAACAACTCCATATAACATTGTGTAGGCTTTCATTTGCATTTTGTGTAGCACCTAGCTGACATCGCTTCAGCAAATGCTGATCAGTAAGACGCTCATAAATAGGGGCTAAGTGCTTATGGAGCAGGTTGTAGTCTAGCGGAGTGTGAACCTTGGTCTCGTGTGGTCCGGCAGCTTCTCCTTTGGCGATGGAAGCCTGATAGAAACACCAGGAGTCTTTGCCTGGGGGACACAAATTATGTTGGGGTTTGTCGTTTGTCGAATACCCATGGTAGAGAGAAGCCATGATGGCTTGTTTCATCTCTGGGGCTGTACTATGCTTGCGGATGGCCCTGGTGTAGTAAATACACAATTTTCGTATGGCATTTTGGGTTAGACGACCACGGCCATTTCCCCCAAGGGTGACTTTTTGTGTCCTGCAGTCAGTAATCAGTGTCCTCAGTGCAGTGCCTAATCGCTTTGCAACATGGTTGACGCACTCTTCTTTGGTTATGTCAACTTCTGGTCCTTACGGTTTGATGTCACAGAGTCTGTTGTAGGCCTTGGAATCGCCATCTGATAGCAAAACAGTGTAGCGTAGCTTGTGATTTGCGACTGAACGAAGAAAGAGAACTTCACAGGCTTTTACCTCCATCATTCCGGCTGACCCTTCGTAATTACGGCAGCAGTCCTTCTGATGCTCTGCTTTCCATTTTTCAAATTTGTCAGGCTGATTTTTTTAGTTGCCACTGTCCAGTAGTCTCACAGGTGTGACAGAAGGAAGACATAACATGCGTATCGATGACCATGCCAGTCAAGATGTCAATAACACTGCCAACACCTATCAGTGACTTATGACCTCTAGTTAGCCATGTTGCATCAAAGCTGACAGCGATGTCAATGACTTCTTTTTTATTAATGGTACGATGCTGACTCTTAGCGTGTTCAGCTCGGACGATGCTGACGGAACGTTGAAATACTGTAGAGTGCATGGTATCCAAATGATCAAAAATTTGATCTGCATATTTATGAAATGTTTTCTGGTGCAGGCCAGGGAGGTCTAGGTTCTCACAGAAGAGATTAAATGTATATGGGCCCATTCCAGACATGAGGGCACCAAGAACAGCAGATTTGTTGATTGCATGTCCACGAGGGCCGCGGCCTGCTGGTTCCCTCTCGGATGTGTACGTTCTAGAAATTGCTTTTTCACATGTGTGACACACAACTTCCAGGAAGAGAGAGAAACCTTTAGACTTGGTGTTTTCAGTTCTTGTTTGCAATGTGCTTTGCTTACACAAATTGCAACATACATTTTTAAGAAGGTTGTTGAAGAAAGAAATATCGACAATGGTTTTATACGTAGGTTTAGGCTGAGCGCAGACAGTATTATGAGATTCAACATTCTTGCTCGTGCTCAAGCTAATTTTTATATCAGATCGACTTGGGCCAGGCACTACTGGATCTGCAATGTGAACCATGGGCCTATCGATTAGTGGGATGCAGAAATTCCACGTTGTTTGTGTAGGCCTATCAGTTTGTGTATTATTCACCGCTAATTCTGTCTTACCTTTACCACTAGTAGAAATCACACTGTCGACGCAACCTGGCAGCAGATATTTGCTTTGATCTCTTACTTATTCTTTCCATTTTGAAGTAATAGAACACAATTCCTGAAATTTAAACAAGAAAAATATCGAACTTGCAGTAACAATAATTGTTGACGGGCGGAAATGGCTGTTGCTTCTTCCACATTTGCGCACGCAGCCAAAATGTTGTTATGACCAATCAAAACAGTTGTTTACGATTGTGTCTTCAATGAGTCGGGAATGAGGGAATGAGGTCACCACGTGACAACTCCTTATAAGGCAATTAGCGTAAAATTACGGAAATTTTCAAACACAATTCACTCAGAGCTATGAGAAAAAATAGTTTCGAATTTGCGATATTACGGCAGACAATGAAATTCCCTGTGTATCGATATCAAATAGTCCCCGATATGGACAGGGTAACTAAGGTATTATTGAGCGACAAATCTTGCATTTTCGGCACAAATTTGCAAATCATAGCTGGGGGTGGGTACAGAAAATATGCTTTTTGATACATCAAATGCATTTTTTATGTTATAAAACCTAGCTCATTCGATTCCTCGATGATTATTTAATAAAATAAGCTCAAAAGTAAAAAATCGATATTTTGTACATAAAATCGAGTTTTCTCTACCGGGGATCACCTTAAGTATGAACAGTGCTTTGTCTGTCTTACAGGCTAACTAAGTAAAGAAATGAAGACCGTCATATTTTTGTCAAAATTATATGACTGCCTGTCTGCAGTAGCATTGATTTGAAGTCAGTCAGTTTTGCAATTAAGTTATGAATGTGTTTTACACTTCATATAGGTTATTTATTTTGCTTACCGTTTATTGTTATTGCACTGTTTTTCTGATAGGTATATATCAAATTAGGAATAACTTTTTATATTTTCAGGAGATTACCATTTTCAGACGGGCAGATAAAGTACGGAAGAACTACCAGGCTGCTCTTTCCCATCACAATCCAACGTTATTATCTGATGGTAGTGGCAACAGTAAAACACAGTACACACAGCCGCATCAGCCTCAAGAAACAGAAAAAGAAGATGCTGAAAAGAATGAGGACGAGGATGGAAAGGACCAAGAAAAAAGTTAACATGGATGATTTTTATTTTTATCTGTATGCTCAAGTGGGGACTTTGTTTTGTTCGTGATGGGCCTATGAGTGTCAAGTAATCATTATGTCAGATAGCTGTCTACATATAGTGAATTCTTAGCTGGGCATTCATCCAGATCAAAATAGTCAGTCAGGTCGGGCACCGTTCCTTGGGGCTTAAGTGATAAAGTTCTTTCATACTTCTCGACTTTTGATATCTCCGTCAGTTCTGTTGTTGATCTCTTCCCATGCCGTAATGCCAAGCTATCAGTTTTATTTTTCTCTGTCTTCTATTTTTCCTGTGGTCATGAGTGCTTGTTTTCTCATCACATTTCCAGTTAATGTTGTCTTTTCCTTACATTTGTAATTACTTTGTTTATTAGCTGCTCTCAAGTATTCTTCATTAGTTATATAAGCTGTCCATGGGATTCTTACAATTTTTTATGAAAAACCATATCTCCTCTGCCTGCAGTGATTTAAAAATTGTGTGGCTCAATGTTCAGGACTTGCTCCTGTACAATAATATTGGTTCAGCATAACAATTCAGAACCCATTTCCTTTCATACAGTGACAAGATATATTGTATAGACCAGTGTTTCTTAAACTTTTAGAGGTACTGCACCGCATTACAGCATCTTAAGAAGTCTTGCAACCCATTATCTTCTAGCTCACAAAATATGCCAGAAATGAGAAAAAGAGATAAAATTATGCCTTGAGAAAGTGTTAGTTACAAAATGTGACTGTAGGACTTTCGTGTGTGGTTACTGGTTGTGTTGCTTGAATTCTGATCGTGCTAATATTCATACGCGAATGGGGTGAACCTCACCTTTGGTTTGTCGTAATGCCTGAACTTGGCATCAAGATGTAAACAAACTGTTCATCTTATTAACTCAGCAACTTGATATAAAATACATAATTCATAAGATTGAATGGTGTAACGTGATTCAATCAATAATGCCTCCGGTTCGAGTCCTTCACAATTTAATATGGATTACACACATACATAAACAGTTCAATTCACACATGAGGTACATGCATCAATCAATCAATAGCGTAGACTGCTGTTTTACGTGTCAATGTCCGTTTAAGGATACAATGCAGTAATTGTCGTCAGAACATCACAGCTATATGCACGCGCAGATAGACATGGCTACCTGCCGACAGTGAGACTGTGAGTCTAATTACTTCGTATAAAGTAGACGATTATCTTTCTCCTTCCAAGGATTTAGTTAATCACTAACCTCCATAAGTTTCCTCTCATGTAGAGTTCTAGGACTGACCCTGGTCCATCATAATACACATATAAATGGCTATATCATGCCATTAAATTGGAAGGTTAACAAAACGCAGCTATTCAGCTTGGCGGTCAAGTAACAATGGGTAGCGTCTCCTAGTTACCGACTGTGACCCAAACAACGCTAGACACGTCATAATCGATTGTGTATGGAGCGTTCAATAATTGAAACATCTATCGCAATATATTAAATGTCTTAACCTTTACATTTGCACGTCCGCTAACCTTTAGCAGACGGCGTTAATATCATATACCGTAACAATTCCCTGTACACCGGGGAAAAAAAAATCGATAGATTTTTTTTCAAGATCTATCCGACTTAACAATTTTTCAAAAAAAAATTTAACACAATCGTGACATATGGCCGACGATGTTCTGAGTAGAACCGTGTCGCGGTCATGTCAACTAACTATTTGTCATAGTCATCTAACATTAATCACATTATATATCAATATTATACATATTATTATATCAACTAAGTAAAATGTCCAATGTTAATAGTGAATGATAGAATTAAATTAAAGTAAGGTCTGTCGTATTAGTATGTCATATAGGAATTAATTTGACTAATTAAAATTAAATTAATTAATTAAACTAAGAGTTAAATTATTAAGATTCTAATGTAACGCGATGTTATGAGAGAAGAAAAGACAAAATAAGTGAGAAGAAATAGAAAGAAATTCGAATATAAGTTTAACTTAATTGTGTGTGTTAAGTGTTAGTGAATAATAACTATCTAATTTAACTAACTAAATAACGTATAGGTACATTTAAAAAAAATATTAATCTAATACTTGTGTGAGATTTATTTTCTCTTTTCATAATTTCTTCTTTTTATATTTCGTTCTCTTTTTTTGTTCTTTCATTTCATTTTTTTCTCACATTTCATTTTATTGATAATAATTCAATTAAGAAGTTAAGTTAACTAATTAATTAGTATAGGATATGATGATCCATCCGTAGTCTTGATCCTGATGAATTCTTTTAGGCAAAAATGTTCAAACGTTTACGTTGGAAAGAAATGTCATTTATCCCAGCATCCAAGAATTAAGTGCACATAGGATAATAAGTTCGACTTGTCGTCAGATATTGTTCCATGATTGTTCAACGAATATTCATATATTGTGTATGGACGTTAGACGAAGTTTCAATGTCAATATGTATACCTTGATTGTCTTTAGTTCAATTCTGTGATGCATATAGTGTTTATAAATATTAAATTGAAGGCAAGGTTAGTTCCCTTATAGTTGATACTTCGTTATATCCAATGTAGTGATGATTGACGTGTTTTAGGAATGTCAATGTTGATCATTCGTCGTCAATAGGATTACGTGACAACGCATCCGCCACAATATTTTCAGTGCCAGGAATATGTTCAATGGAGAATTCAAATGGCTGTAGGATGATCGCATATCTGGCGAGTTTTTGGCTCTTGTGATTAGATCGACGCAAAGATGCTACAGCCCGTTGATCAGTTTGTATGGTGAATGGAGCACCAAGCAAAAACTTTTCAAGTTTAGTTATTGCCCATATAACTGATAAAAGTTCCTTGTCCACTGTGGAATACTTTGTTTCTGCCGGCTTTAGCTTTCTTGAAATATATAAGGTAGGATGTAGAACGCCATCATGGTTCTGGAGCAGGCATGCACCAATGCCGTAGTTACTAGCATCTGTTCGTAAGAAAAATCTTTTGGAAGCATCGGGAAGTCTTAAAATTGGTTCATGCGAGAACAAATTTATAATTTTGTTGAAAGTTTCATTGCATATACCAGTCCATGTCACCTTCACCGGCATGTCTTTTTTTAACAATGAAGACAATACAGCCGTGATGGATGACAAGTTTGGTATGAATCTACTGTAATATTGAACAAGTCCTAACAAACTCCTGACCTGTTTCTTCGTCTGAGGAACTGCTATGTTTAGAATTTTGGAGACTGTACTAGGTAACGTTCGGATATATTCCGATTCAATGATATGTCCCAAAAAGGTTATCTCATTACACGCGATCTGCACCTTTGTAGGTTTAGCAGTTAGATGATAATTCCTTAGAGTGTCGAAAACATATCTAAGTCCCGAAACATGTTCCTCAAACGACGAACTAAACAAGCATATGTCGTCAATATATGTAATAACGTCTGGTCTACCTGATAAAATTTGTCGCATCAGGCGAATGAAGGTAGCTGGCGCATTAACAAGCCCAAAAGGCATCACATTCCACTGGTATAGACCTTGTGGAGTGGAAAATGCGGTGTAGTACTTAGCCTTTTCGGTCAGTGGTATCTGCCAATAACCTTTAGTTAAGTCTATCTTACTAAATATAGTTGCGTTGGATAGACGTGGCAGTAAGTCGTCGATAAGTGGATGTGGTTCGCTGTCAACTATAGTCTTAGCATTTAATTTCCTATAATCAACACATAGTCTGATGTTATTGTCCTTCTTCCGGACAATCACTAATGGAGAAGAGAATGGCGAATTACTAGTCTCAATGATTCCCAGAGACAACATCTGTTCAAGTTCCTTAGTAGTTTTAGCAAGGAAATGTAAAGGAACAGAATAGGGATGTACACGAATAGGTGTATCATCGTTGAGAGTAATGTCATGACTAATAGCCGATGTGCGACCCGGGACGTCGGTCAATACATCTGGATAAGATTGTAATAGATTAGCAATCTGTAGACGCTGTTGCGGTGTAACCGTTGAAGAGATGGTTACATCCCGCCAAGATTCAGTAGGTTGAACTACTGGTACCGGTAACGGTAACTGTATCTCAGGAAAAGAAGATTCTTCTTCCTGGATGACGGATAAGTTGGAATAATAACAAGTAGATACTGTGTTGTCATCTAGTTCATGAAAAATTGACTGTAAGTGTTCAGGACGTGTATGAAATTGCTTGAGCATGTTAATATGAAATATCTTTTTGTGTCCCTTGATATCTAAGACGTAATCAACGTCGGAAATTTTATCAATGACTTTGTAAGGACTAGTAAAGAAAAGAAATGATGAATGACTATTATGAGTCATTAATGATATGAGACAATTGTATTACCATAGCATGTTATCTGCGTGACGCAGCATTAGGTACTAATTGTAACCGTAGACAATGATGGTTAAAGTAAGCACCATTATCATGCTCGATGACCATTCGAGCATCTCTATTGTTACGAAATGTAACTATCGCTTCACCATACCTGTCATTGGTAGGTGACAACAACCGTACAAACATAACGTCTGCCGTGTCATTAAAGAAATTGCTAAGTGCCTGCCATCTGGTACCTTGTGGCAGATTGCGCACTAACACGGTGCGAGAATATGCACCCTTCCCAATGTAAGTGGGATCAGTGTCACTAACGTGATAAATAGTTCTTCTATTTAATCTTTTGGGTATGGTAGTCTTATGAGATGATGTCTCATAATGATTGACATATTTATTTGTCCTAATTTTATTAGTTAAGTTCATAAGAACTTCACCATCATTACCTTTGTCTGGGATATTTTCTCTTTGCCCATTTTCAACAATTTCATTCAGATCACTGTTAATACGATCTTGTCGCCAACATTTATTTTCTGACTTGGCAGTATTCTCTTGAGAAAAGGTATATCTGCCTCGAAATGATTTTCTAATCTTCCTAGGATGGACTGGTAGTTTAGTATACTTTTTATCCTGTAGGAGAGTCTTATCCTTCTCCTTATCGATTTCCAGAATGGTACTGAGACTGAAATTGGAGAAAACTGTGCCACATGTATTTATTTTTGTTGGCCCGTAATGTAGCTGTTGCAATGACAGCGTTAGCATTGCAATAAGATTGCACATTCTTTAATTCCCATTCATCAATTTCCTGTGGGGAACAATCCTTACTACCATGGATGCGTCCCAACATCAGATCTGCAATTGGATTCTGAAGCATGCATACCTTAACTTGTCCTGAAAAGAAAGGTGTATTAACATGGACAAGAGCTGTGGGGTAAAACTCAATAGTTCCACCAAATGTCATGCAGCGTACATATTCTCCTGTCGCACAGCTAGGATGTACCAGCGACTGACGTATACCAATCGTCGTGGATCCTGAATCCCTCAGCACTGAGACGACGGATCCATTAACTAATCCCCTGTTAAAAATTAGTAAGCCTGTTCCATCGTTGACTGCAAGACCTACCTCTGGTGTAATATGTCCGCAGTTAAGCACTGTTTCTTTCGCCTTCTGAAAAATAAGATTGCATTGTTGGCAACTATTTGCCACATTATAATTAATAGCAAAACATGCAGCAGAAGACTGTGTTGTATTATTGTCAAGTGGGACCTGAGCTATAGGGGTAGTATTATTTGTAACTGCCGCCCCTGTATTATGGTTGTAATGAGATGATCCCCGAGAATGAGATCGATTCCGAGTATAATTGTTAGAATTATCTCGTCGTCCTCTATAGTAACTATTATCTCGATGTCTCGAGCCATGATTATTACCATTCCAGTTATTGTTATTATTGGGAGTATGTGATCGATTATAATTAGTGTTATGTTGACCATTGTGGTAGTTTGTTTGAGGTGAATAATTTCTATCTCGTGATCTACCTCTGTTGAACTCATTTTTATTGTTGAAATCATTATTATGTCCCTTCTGAAAGTTAACATTGTGATTTCTTTGGAACCTACTTCTGTCTACACTGTGATGTCTTTGTTTGTTATTATGATTGTAGGCCATATTAGACGCCACAGGTAGAGGTTCTCTTAATGAGGAGTTAGAAATGGTTGCATTCGGATGTGCCGAACAGTAGTTTAAAGAAATTTTTTCCAACTCGTCAATAGTACATGGTTTACGCTCCTGCAAATATGCAAAAAATGGCTGGCTAACCGAAGATAATACCTTATCCCGTAGTAGTAAATCAACTAATTTGTCGTATGATTTGTTGACTTCTGCCAGTTCAACCCATCTATTAAATGTATTGCGTATGTTCGCAATGAATCCTGCAAAATCTTTTGGAGATTCAGGTAAAATTCCCTTAAATTTCAACCTACAGTGTTCCTCGTCCAGGTGAAACCTTCGTAAAAGCAAGGACTTAATAGCACCGTAGTTATTTGCTATTGATGGGTCAGCATTTTGAGAAGCCGTCAATGGTTCTCCAACCAAGAATTCATTTAACTTGAGTACCCATGACTCTTCAGGCAAATGATTTGTTTTGCAAGTCTGTTCAAAACGTGACAGGAACGATGAAAGGTCGTCCACGTTTAAGTTGAGAGTGGGTAATTTAAAGTTGTAGAAATGTTTAGTTTGGCTGGATGACGATCCATTTTGTGCGTTATTATTCTGGTTTGCATCAGCACTTTGTGCTTGTAATCTTGCTGTCTCCAATTTAATACGCGCCAATTCCATTTCTTGTTGTAAAATAATTTCCTCTCGTTTCAATTTATTCTCTTCTTCCTGTTGAGCAATTTCTCTTAATCTATTTTCCTTGGCAATTTGCTTCATCTCACGTTCCTCCTCCTCTTTCTTTAATGCAGCCTTTTGTTCCTCTATTTCTGCTTTATGTTTTTCCAGTTCTGCCTCAGCAAACTGACGAAGTTCTTGAGATTTATAACCATATTCCTTACCAATTTTAACGAAATGGTCTATAGTAAGCATTTTGACTTTTATCTGGTAAGTAATTATTGGTAATTACTGATTAAAATAGTCAATAGTAGCTTCAGAGTAATTATTATACTTACTCAACTTAGGAATATTCAATATAAATAATCACAATAGTACTGAACTCTTATATCTAAGTTCAACCAATAGACAATATTTTGTAACAATATTGTATCTAAGTACTAACTATATCATAAATAGTTATGATATCTGTTAACTATAATGTAATTACATCACACAATTAATCTCAATATCCAATGATGTTGGGTATGATTCCTAGTAATTATATTGTTCAATGTACTAAGTCACTCTCTTAATACTAGAAAAGTATATTAAATAATATACAATGGGTCTATTACCTCAAAGGTAGACTATAAGATTATTTTATTTGGTCAATATATATATTATATTATTATGCCCTAGGCATCTCTTATAAATTGCAGTGCTAATTTCTTGGACTATCACTGCATAATTATGCAATGTCCCATATTAACCTTAAATGTCAGAAAAAATTAATTAAATTAAATTACAAGTGTATTATTGAATATAATGTTATAGTATTAATGTAGTATATAATATATATCATGAGTACAAACAAAACAATGATGCAACTAAAGGGTACAAACAATGTCAAGACGCAAACAAGACATTTTCACAATTAAAAATGAATTTATGAACTAAATAAAACAAGCGGAAGTGTCACACGGAAAACGAAGGGTCAAAGATTGACCCGAGGTCAACTGAATATGCAAAGTACACAAAAAAAAATGACTGCAAAAAATGATGACATCACAGGACTCATAACGGACGAATCATTTAACAATCATAAAATAAATTGATAGTAAGAGTAGACTGGACGAAATAGTTAACGAACATGATACAAAACTGAATAAAATTGTGAACTGAGTACGAATAAAATACACCAGTTATCTACGGAACGGTACAGCTAACACAAATCGTCAAACGACAGCAGATTTGGACAGACAGTCCAATGGCAAACCTCAATGGGGCTTCCAAAAGTGCAATCGTTTAACTGCCCTAAGAAACGACCGAAATCAATTCAGGCATCGTGAGAGCCACAGAATCTAATTTCGGTTCATCCTCCTCTTTACCGCCCACTAATTAACAACACATTAAGACAACAAAAAGTACATTAAACATAGGTAAAAACATGCCGATGTAGGCAGAGGGCATGGACTCAGTTAGCACTGTCACGTTAACGACAATAGTTATTGAACTAAACTTATCTTTATTTGCTGCTTCACTTGATGCTCGTTGTCGTCGACGGCTAGGCCTGTGCCTTTGACTGTCTGCTCCTGTAGTCCATATCGTGTGTTTGCTTCAATGGCTCATGTTTCCCCTGGTTAGACTTAGAAACGGCTTTGGTTTCTCCGACATTTCACCTACACGACTTTCGGTGACGTCACGTTGTTAGGCATTATAATGAGTACTGCGTCATCTTCGACTGGATCATGTGATCGAAAATTGATCGTAAATATTTGTGGTTAACATGTGCGTAAGGAACAGAAGTTTGTTTCTTTTTTTCTGTCGTTCCCCGCATTCGGCCGCCACTTTTGTTGAAGGACTTTCGTGTGTGGTTACTGGTTGTGTTGCTTGAATTCTGATCGTGCTAATATTCATACGCGAATGGGGTGAACCTCACCTTTGGTTTGTCGTAATGCCTGAACTTGGCATCAAGATGTAAACAAACTGTTCATCTTATTAACTCAGCAACTTGATATAAAATACATAATTCATAAGATTGAATGGTGTAACGTGATTCAATCAATAATGCCTCCGGTTCGAGTCCTTCACAATTTAATATGGATTACACACATACATAAACAGTTCAATTCACACATGAGGTACATGCATCAATCAATCAATAGCGTAGACTGCTGTTTTACGTGTCAATGTCCGTTTAAGGATACAATGCAGTAATTGTCGTCAGAACATCACAGCTATATGCACGCGCAGATAGACATGGCTACCTGCCGACAGTGAGACTGTGAGTCTAATTACTTCGTATAAAGTAGACGATTATCTTTCTCCTTCCAAGGATTTAGTTAATCACTAACCTCCATAAGTTTCCTCTCATGTAGAGTTCTAGGACTGACCCTGGTCCATCATAATACACATATAAATGGCTATATCATGCCATTAAATTGGAAGGTTAACAAAACGCAGCTATTCAGCTTGGCGGTCAAGTAACAATGGGTAGCGTCTCCTAGTTACCGACTGTGACCCAAACAACGCTAGACACGTCATAATCGATCGTGTATGGAGCGTTCAATAATTGAAACATCTATCGCAATATATTAAATGTCTTAACCTTTACATTTGCACGTCCGCTAACCTTTAGCAGACGGCGTTAATATCATATACCGTAACAGTGACTAAAGTTCGGTATTGAATTCACGGTGTCAGTAATCTATTTTGTACAAATACATTCGAGTTCTGTTTATTATATTGTGTTTATGATGATTTGCCTTCTAAAATAACTGGCATGTCTCGGACCCCCTGAAGGTAGGTCTCGCACCCCCAGGGGGTGCAAGCACCCCTGGTTAAGAAGCACGGGCATAGAGTGTTCGTCAAATTAAAGAATACTGTTTTTCATTGTCCGATCCCCTTGCTGCTCCTTACAGAGCATGCAGCCGTAGGAAGCCTGTATCATGCTCCTGTAGTGGTGGTTTTTTGTAACAATTGGTTTTACATGATGAGTTTGCCAGCACAACCACATGTTAGTTGTCTTGTACCACATGTTAGTTGTCTTGTACCACATGTTAGTTGTCTTGTACCACATGTTAGTTGTCTTGTACCACATGTTAGTTGTCTTGTACCACATGTTAGTTGTCTTGTACCACATGCCTGTGGAAGGAGTGGTCCTGTTCTTTCTATGTCTCATCAGACACCCCCATGGGAACCATGTGGCGTGAATGCTGTTTTTTGCTTGGCTTATTTTATTCTTAACCTTAGTCATGCATTTTCATTCTGATATAGTCACTGCGCCTACATATCTGAAAGTTTAAAAAAAAATTTTCTTCTGTTTTATCATTATTCTGCATTTAGGAGCATGGTTCTTTGCTTGGAGATAGCCGCTGTTACTGATTTCTTGCTGAGTCCCTTTTCTACGCTTTCTTTTACAACTGTATCTAGCATTTTCTGTAGGTTTATTTTTGTTATCTGCAAAAAATACCATCTCACCAGCTTAGCACAGTTTATTTATATTGAAATCTCCGGCTCGTGTTCTCGGTTCACCTTTGATCGACCTCATAATGTTTTCGCTGTACAGAGAGAATAAATCCGATGAAAGAACACACCCTTGCCTCAGTTACTTGTTTTATTTGTTGGAAACTGCCCAGTTTGTGGTTACATTGGTAGACAGACTTAAACGGGAGAGGTCTTTAGGGACATAGAAGATTTGCCATTCAGTGAAAAAGAATGCCAAAGAAAAGATGATCATGGTTTTGTCCCTTTGGTTCATGAGTTTTTTCTTTTTAGGTCAAAGAATGACAGTCAGGACTTTCGTTTTTCTTGATTGTTTTCTCTAACAGTTAAAAAAGTAACTTACCATTGTTTCTTCACCAGGAAGAAGACTGAATTGTCAGTATTGATACGGTAGTGTAGGACAGATTCAACGAGTAGAAAAATGCTAATCAGATAAGTTAATATCATACCTTATATAATTTAAGCACTTTTAAATAAATGCACTTGCTCGGTTTAAGGATATTGCTTTATCATCTTTGTTATCAGTATCAGGGATGTATCATCAAAGTGTCTGTGGAATAGACAAGGTTTGTAAAACTTGAGAACTAATAAAGTAATCCTCTTCCATTAATAATGATGTTATTTATGTAATTATTAATGTTAAACCATATTTAAAAAAAAAATTTTGTTGTTGTTTTTGTTGTTGTTGAGCAATTGGTCTTAGAAAGGGAGAATTTTAATTATAAATTTTCTGCTTTACATTTTTCTTTTCACTATTTTTGATGACTCACTATACGTTATAAGAATTCATCATCTCACGTTCATTTTCTCAAGAGGTATAAAATTATGTTAACATCAACATTGAATTAAATTAGAAGCATAAGCCACTCAAGATTTACAGGCATCTCTGACTGTACCAGTTATTTTTTCTAAGCTGCTTAAAGTTAGCAGCATTGAAGTAATATAAACTTAAAAAAATTAATAATTATACTTAAATGTACCAGCTAAATCTGTTTTACCAAACTTTTGGCATAAGTAGCGAGTGGATTTGGCGGTCTGCTGCCAGTGAAGAAAAAAAAATCTTAAATGAAAGTGAGCTTGCGATGTTGCCTTTGTGTGAAAGTTGTGAATATGGTGGCATCAGTACCCTTTTGTCAACTTGTTGAATATTTGTAACTTTAATAATGCATTTACTACCATAGACCAAAAATAGCTAAACCATACAATTTTTGGAAAGGTGTATTTTATGGGAATTAAGTTTTCCTCTAAGCTTCTGTTACTTGAAGTTGTCTCAGTTGATCCTTTAGTACTAACATACAAAACCATTAAGAGTGGCAAAAGAAGTCATTTCTCGGCCTCTTTAAATTTGATTTGGAGAGAGCATTTGTACTTTTTGGTCTCTTTATAATTTTTTCCCGTTTAACTATGATTTGTGTGCTCTGAAGTGAAGATTCAGTCCTAGTTGTTGCTGAACTTGAAAAGTGCTATATAAGTGATGCACTCACAAATAATATAACAATTTATTGGGGGGGGGGGGGGGGGGGGAAAAGATCTCAGAAACAGTTACTTCCAGCCTTGTTAAAATATGTTTATTGGTCTTTTGAGCAGCTGTTTGTTTGAACTTCAACCATTTGTTTTGTTTCTGATAGGTGGTCTGAAACCAATAACTTCTAGCTTTAATAAACTGGAACCTATGCTTTGAAAAATACAGCCAATCACCATTTTGTTTGTGGGACAGACAACTGAAACATGTTACCATGATATTGGCAGACTGACAGTTGTGGCAGACTAGGAACTGCAGCTGTTCAGTTTGAAGAAACAAACTGTAAACTGTGGCCATTGACTTTGATAGACAAACTGTAAACTGTAGGTATTGAGCTTTGAGAAACAGACTGGAAACTGTAGCAGTTGACTTTGACAAACTGTAAACTATGGCCATTGGCTTTAACAGACAAACTGGAAACTATGGCCATTGACTTTGACAGACAAACTGAAAACTATGGCCATTAACTTTGACAAAATGAAAACTGTAGGTATTGAACTTTAAGAAACAGACTGGAAACTATAGCAATTGACTTTGACAAACTGCAAAACTGTGACCTTTGGCACCCTAAAATTTGTAGCAGTTGGCTTTTGACAGACCAACTGGAAATTGACTTTGACTGACGCCCTGAAATCTGTAACCATTGGTTTTTGATTTGTCAGTAAAGCTAGTCCAGAAACAAAGAACTGCAGTTGATCTAAATGAAGTATTAGAATTGTGTGTGTTTTTGTATTACATGTTAAGAATTATTCCAGTGCATCAGTGAGTGAGGCTTTGTGTCAAAGTGAAATGCACACATTACAGAGGATGATGTTACCGTTTGTGCCAGGGAAAATAGTGAACAGGATTGTCCTTGGGAGTTAAAAGAGGCCATAGACAGTTGAGAGAGGAAGAGGTATGTTTGTGACAAAACATATCCTGTAGAAACCAGATAACCACACTGCATTTAATAGTTGAACAGAGCTTGGAATTGAACTTACCATTTTATATTATGTTGGTGGACCATGAAAAGGCTTTCAGTAGTTAGATGGAGAATCACTTTGGAAACTGGTAAGGAATTGTGGAGTCTACTATAAGTTTCTTAACCTAATAGAAAAACATGAAGATATGAAATGCTGAGTTCTTCATGAAGGATAACATGCAGAACCCTTTGCAGTATGAAATGGAGTGCAACAGGAATGCCTCTTGCCACCATTTCTCACTGGCTGTAGATTGGGTTATGAAAACATAAACCAACAGAAATGGAATTCAGGAGACTGACCATAGACAGAGAGAGAAAAGACAGATTATAAGAATAACATTCAGGGGACTGAACATATACAGACAAAAGACTGATTATAAGAATAAATGTGGCAAATGATAGTCATTCTATCAAAAATAGAATATAAAAGTCAAGAAAAGTGTTCACTGCATTGGGAAATACATGGTAATAAACAGAATTCAATTCAAACATCAAGGCAGTCATGTTGTATGGCTGTAACATGGAGAACAGCAAAAGCAACAACCAAGGGGTTTTACCCAAGCCCTCAAATGGGCAGAGTTCTTTCTTCCTATTTGTAGTGTAGACATGTATTATTTTTCCAGTAGACATATATTTTGCATATAAATTTAGGAAAATTGACTGAAGAATCTTGTGAAATTCTGTAACATCTTAAGTAATGCGAAAAAAATGTTTGTTTTGTGAATTGTTGACATGTTAAAAAACTAATGAAAAAATACTGTAAAATTGTGTATTACATAAGAATGCTTCAGCCCCAGTTTAATCCATTGCAGAAAAGTTTTCAGAATATAAATGCTTATGCAGCCTAGACAAAGTTTATTGGTTATATTAGTGCTTGAATCTAAATATGAAAGACCTTTGTGGTCTGCTTTCCTTCAGGAACTTCATTAAACAAGACCCGATACCAATACATGTAACATGCTTTGTCATCTTTTCAACAATAAATTATAGTCATATGTAGGGCCATGCAAAAATGCATGGTGTCATGGCATGGTTGTTTTGCACATCAAAAAGTAGTTGCCTGGCGAGTCTCACGGGATTTGCCTATGTTGAGCTCTGATAATAAATTTTGTATTATGATTTGATGTGCTCTGATGTAACTGCTTTCATAATATGTAAACCATTGTATGTGCTCCCAGATGATCTCAAGTCCAGCATTGCTGCATTTTTATAATGGTTGTGATCATCCCTCTGTGATCATTGTTGTGATGAATCCCTCTGTGATCACATTATGGGAGGACTTGCGCTATTTCTCCTGGCTCATATGGTGTGAAACTGGATGAACACATAAGGGCTCACTGAACATGGCCATTTAATACTTCATGCTTCCAAGAAATATTGCTTGCAAGCAATAACATCACCCTCACCATTCTTCAAATGGTACACATCTGTTAAGGTTCAATTGGACTTTTCATGGTCTTTCTTGTTCTTGGCTTTGATGGTTTGATAAAGGAGAACCACAGATAAAAGCTTTCTCTAGCATCCCAAGGCATGCCAGACAGTGCGTTTATTCTTTTTTTCAGAAAATTTTCCCGTCACAATTTAGTCATTATTCATGTGGCTCGTATCTGAGTGGCTTGCAGCAGCTGTCTTCCCTGCTGTACAAGTACAGGTAGTCCTCAACTTATGACGGGATTCTGCTCCAACAACTCCATCATAAGTCGAAGCGGACATAAGTCGAATCAGCCCTTAAATGTATTGACTTACTACATATTTCCAAGTCTGCATTCCATTATATCATCATTTACTGAAGTCATTCATTGTTCAGTAAATAACTTACTTACTAAGTTGTTCCTCTTCTAACCTGGGGTTAGAGATTTGTCATAGAGAGCATCATACTATCCTATCAGTTGTCTTCCTCTTGACATGGTTCCAGTCTAGTCATCTGTCCTTCAAAGATTGTCTAATGTTGTCCTCCCAGCGAACTCTGGGTCATCCTGGAGGTCTGGATCCCTGGTTCTTAGTTTTCCATATTTGTCGTGGTACAAATCTTCTCTCATTCAACAGACATGGCCAAACCATTGTAACTGGGTGTACAATAAATAAAAGATTTTATGACGTTACAAAGCGTTTAATGTAGTGAAAAGCTTACAAAATTACTGTTAAAAATGTGCTGTAAAAATTACAGGTATTAAATGTGGTACGCAACTGCCAAAAATTAAGAGTAATCTGTAACATCTGTACATAAACACACACATTCATTTGAACAAGATAGCTCTTGCTAGACATGATTGGTAAACAATATACACACTCACAACGCAAATGAACAATGGAGACTGATATACAAAGTCTGAGGACATGATATCTTGTCCAATGGAAATTAATGTTTATTATCATACCCAGTCAAAGTGTTAAAGTTCAATGCAGTAGAACACTTCTGTACTCTTTAGACAGCATGTTTACATTATCCCAAATCATAAATGCCCCTTAGAACATGACAAATAAAATGGCTTAGGTTGAAAATCTAGAAACATTTTTTTGGAACATTTTGCCCATTAAAAATTTTAATATTTAATTACATTTTTTTTGTTGCCATCGTTAAGTCGAGTCATTGTAAGTTGCATTCGCCACAAGTCGAGGACTGTCTATATATTCACTGCTTGTATTTCTCAATCTTTTGCAAACTATGTGTTTCCGCACAGCCTTTACTTCAAACACTAATGTCCTTTATATAAAGATTTTGCTGCCTTTTCAGCTTCTTGGAAATTTTGTGAAATCATTTTGACCACACCTTGTCACAGTTATTAGTAATCCATTGCCATAATTGTCTGCCAGCTCTATTGATTGCCCCAAAACATTCAGAATTAACCATGGAGCTTATCAAGTGGATCTGCAAAATGAACTGATATAGCAGAAAGTTTCATGTGCTTTATTCATTACGGGTGATGGAGTTTTACCATTACTTTGGTATCCTCATGAGATTACCCACACCTTACATCACCTGTCTGGGGAGTCCCATAATTTCTGTCTTAAGGTCCCTAATCACCTCTTATGAACATGTTTGGAAGCTAAGCAGTGGCTGTATTCTTCCTTTCTTGGAATTAAGTTCAGGTCCCAGGCACCACGTGAGATAGCCCACACCATACATCACCTGTGTGGGAAGTCCCCTAGTTTCTGTCTTTAAGCATCCCTGTCTCCTCTTATGAGCATGCTTGGACGCAAAGCAGTGGCTGTATTCTTGCTTGCTGGAATGAAGTTCAGGTCCTAGGCACCACATGGACAGCGGGTCTCAGTTTTTGGGAGACTGAATGTAAAATGTATAATTTCTGAATGTACAAGTGTGTCTCTGCAGTGATAGAAATTGAATTCATTTTTTACTGTATATGTGTCTGTCGAGTGTGTTTGTTAGTATTTTTTTTAATACATCAAAGACTTGAATAACTAATTTGCATTATTGATTTTCTAATTTCAATGATTGGCTTTCTTTATAACAACATATGGCACCTGCAAGTTTGATGTATTGTTTGCCTGTACAAATACTGATATGTTTGTTATAAATAGCAAATTTCTTAGCGTTGTAGAAAAAAAAAACAGTAACAGACACAGTCCTTGTAATGACAAAAGAAATCCGCTATTGTCTTTTAACATACTCGTATGTGCATAAATATGAGTAAGTAGTGCATTTGAATATGTGAAACTGGACTAAGTAAATTGGTTCAAGCACAGGCATATTTTGTTTAATGTTTAAAATTGTATGTGATAGTCACATTGTATGAAACAGCTAAATTTTTTTTAAAATAGGAATCTTGCCTTGTTTTGACAAGGCCACCATTCACCCCTGACATAAGGTTTATCAGTTATAGTAAGGCGCATGCCTAAATAGAAAATACCTTGTTATCGAGGAAAAAAATATAGTTGAACTTTAAAGAATCAGATGTATATAGCAAATAATTGAAAAAGATGCATTAAAAAAAAAAGACTTTATTTAGGGATATTTCATATTGTTTTTTTAATGATGTATTTAACTTGTATTGGTATTCTCTTTCCTCGTGCCAGGGGTTAAGACACCGATGTGATTTTGATTCTATTTCATTCCATCATTCTTAATGAACTGGTTTGCTATGTACATACATATATATATAGTACATCATTTGAACTGAATTGTATACATGCATGATGCTCACAAGTGTTTGTAAATGATTAATAAATGTTATAACTTTGCATACTTTTTTATTTAGAGTTTGTCTTTTGGTTTTTGGAAACCGTTGGACCTTCCATTGAAGGTCCCAAGTCTTTTTCAGCTTTAAAGGACTGTTGGAAGTTTTCTTTCCATCTGATTTAGTAACCTGGATAGGTTTTGATTTATTGTACTTTCTTTGTTGTAATTAGGAAGAAAGTGTGATTATATCATTGTTGTGGTTTTTATAAATTGTTCATTAAAAAAAATTGGCCTCTGAACATAATGTTCATTTTATGTATAGCTAAATATGTGGTTTTGACATGCGCATTGGAGGAGAAAAAAAAACAAAAACCAGAGATGTTTTGGCTTTTAGATGACCTTTATAAGAATTGTTATTGTTGTTCAGAATCAACATCATTGCACTCCGGGCAAACCCATAGGTGCTCAGTCTCCTTTAGCAAATGTCGAAGGGTATGAATGCTAACAGTTCCTGTTGCGCGCTGATTGTACATACGCCGGATGCATCCTCTCATACGTTCATTCCTGCCAGTCCCATGCTAAACTCCAGCCATGATGATTCATCGATTGCAGTGTCATTCTCTAACAGGCGATCATTAATTGTCCTCAGTATCTCTCCCTTATCCATATCCAGTGCATTTACTATAGGTGCTCTTGAAGCTAGTCTATCAGCTCTTTCATTACCGCATACCCCTGCATGACCAGGACAGTAGATCCACACCAGTTCCTGAAGATTTGAGGCTGCTATGGAGGTTTTCCATTCATGCCGTAGCCATCCATTTTGGATCTTCCGAAGCATGGACTGATAGTCTGACACAATAGCTGCTCTTGTCAATGAAGTTTAAGACGACCACCTTAAAGCAGCAGTAGCTGCCTCTACCTCCATTCTCATGCTGGATGTTGTTGTCATGTAGGCCCCGCTATGTTCAGTGACGATCAGGCCCCTAATTCTAGCTGAGAAACCCCATCCTGATTTTCCACCACGGGCTATAGACCCATCAGTGTACACAACAGCATCATTATTCCCAAAATTTTCATTTATCAGTTGATCAATTTCCAGTTCTGCTTTTTCATTGTCCCAAGCTCTGCATTCTCTGCCAAGGCTGATGATGACCTGTTGGTAGGTCGCCAAGTTCTCACTAGACCTACTCCACTCCTCTCCCTTGAATATGTTTTCAACTGTGGTCATCTGTCGAATAGTTGACTCAGCCTGCGCCATCCATGACATCTCCTTCTTCATTCGTACTCCCTTGATGTCAGCTATGTTCATGTGTAGGGGATGACTTTTATCTGTGGTTACTCGCATATAGGCTTTTACCTGAGCCATCACATATCTGGATTTAATAGACAGCAAGCCAAGCATGTACCGCATCGTCACAATGGGGGTATCTCGGACAGCCCAAGACTAAACGCATCCCTTCATTTTGAATGCGTTCCAGTCGTTCACATTGCGATACTGACAGCGTGAGTATTCCCAGGCCATACTCAGCTACTGACAAGACTAGATGTTGATATGGAAGAAACAGTAGTCTTTGCTCGAGGTGCGGAGCAGCCATTGTTTTCAGGGCTGCTAGGTCTCTTTTGCATTTCTGTATGATGTGATCAACATGGTACTTGTATGATAGCTCGCGATCAAAAGTAACTCCAAGATATTTGAGCTTGTTGTGTCTTTCAATTGACAGCCCATTGAGAGTAATGTCTGGGAGATCTGCTTTCAATATGGTGTTGTTCAGGGAGCACCATAGCACACATGCTTTGTTAGGATTGATTTTGGAGTAGGTTTCCTCACACCATTCAGAAACCACCTGTAGACTCTCATGTATGCTTCTGACCATTTCTTGTCTGTCTGAGCCAGTTCGGTAAATGAGTATGTCATCGGCAGAAGTTAATGTTCATCCCAGACCTTTTTGTGGAATTGCAGCTACCTTTGCTGTATAGATGTAAAGCACAGGTGACAATGAAGAACCCTGGGGTAGTCCCGGGCAAATGTGCATTGGTTCTCATGTCCATGTTCCCAAAAGAAATGCAACTAATCTCTCAGTTAAGGCAGCTGCTATCCACCTTGTTAGCCAAGGATTTACACCACATGCCATTACATAGTCGATTAAGGTTGCAAAGAATTATAATAAATATAAGAATTAAGGTTTAAAAATAAACCTTAAGAAATAAGGTCAAAAAATTATATTTGTACATTATAGATATTGCTAGTGATAGTGTTAATGTTTAAGTACCACGCAAATGGGTTTGGCCCAAGTAAAAAAAATGGCCACCCTGTGTGTTTTAATATTAGCCATTAGCAAATACATGTTTGTGATGCTCATATGCATATACACTTTTGTTCTTATATATAGAAGGTGGAACGTGGTAAGACGAATCACCTTTTTTTGTATCCATCCACCCTTCTTATATATGAACATGGCAGTAAATCTGTGCAGATTGTGGTGTGCATTATAAATGCTGTTTCAAACAATTATTAGTTCATCAAAAAGAAGTCTTAGAGACTATGCTAAAATAATAATGCAAAAGAAAAAGAAACAAAACATAACTTACTAAGTTGTAGCTGTGCGCAATCCCCCCAGGTTATTATCCAAAGAATAAACCTCCAGAATATATCACATATCGAAATATTCTACCAGTGTATAATCACATTTTTGCATTGAAATCCTCAAGAATGAACTATTTTCACAGATATAAACAGGACACCGGCATGTAAAAACTATAAAATTTCACAGCAAAATTAACTTCAGTCTCTCCAGTTTCAACTGATCACCAGGTTGCATTGTTATCTTGTGTTGCAACATAATCATTCCTCACTTTCTTCCTTTTTGACTCAGACACAGTCCCTGTTTGTGTAGCCATCTGATTACATTGTCCTGATCTTAATTTAATTTTTTGTATCTGGCTTGTTAGTATCATCTGCACTGTCATAGGACTCAGATCCCTGTTGATGAACTGATTCATCATCATTGTCTTCTGCATAATCACCAAAGTCTGAATTACTTTCTTCATCCAGAATTTTTTCATAGGATTTCCTTGCTTGGTCAGAAGTCAGCCTATGAGGTCTGCCAGATGTGGTGGGCGAGGCATTTCGAAGCTGTGAAAATATGCACCAAAAAAACTTTAAATATAACAAGCAAATACACCTGCACATACTGATCCACATTTGAATAAACGGAAAATGCTTTTCATCCAGAGAAATGTTATTTGGTTATTAGAATTGTTGAATGGCACTGTGAGCAAAACAAAACCTAAAAACCAGAAAACAGGTTACCCACAAGACTCTTTGGATTCGATTTAACATTTATTGGGAAGAGTTAATCAGAAAAATTAAAATCTGCTGTAGTGTGGTAAGGATTGCTGGCATGTTTTTCCCTTTCAGTTGTGTATCACAGTACACACATCAAGCTAGGTTGAATGATAAGTATCCAGTTTGAGCATCGGTGGAAATATATAGGTCATATTTTCTTTAGTAGTTCAATGTTCTGTGGTGCCTATGATTATATACATATTTCATTTGTTCTTGTAAAGAAAGAGCTAGTAGGAAGATACAGATTGTGAGAACTGAAGATATATGAGGCCATGTATTTTGTTCGTGTTCATGTGAGGGAGGCACATAAATATGTGTGAATTGTTCTGTGCAATAAAGTTATAAATTTATTCTTGTTTGTGAAATTCAGTTTTTAAATAGATCTTATTCTACAGACATTAAGACTAGATTACATTATACAAGTCGGTATCCATTTACCCAAAATCCTTGGAGACGCCTTTTTTTTTCAGAAGCCAAATTTTTTTTTTGTTTTTTTGTTTTTAGATATTGCCCAAATTGCCTTAGAAAGGTAGCCCAAATAGCCCAAGTCACCCAAAATGTGTTAAAAAATAGCCAGCCCAAAGTCACCTAAAGTGGTGAGAGATCATCCAAATTGTGATCAAAAAGGAGCCAAAAGAAACTTTAGATTTTCAGAATATTTTAGTGTTTGGATATAAGGGTAGCCTATAGACTAGTACATATAATTTTGGCCTTTTAAGATTGTCATGGAATGACAACAAATATTTAGACTTGCAATAATCAGATACAGGTCGGTAACCCAGAATCCGAACATCAGAAAACTGAAATATTCAAGTTTTTTTTGGCCAAATTTTAAACCGATTTTTGGCAGACTTAGGCTACTTTTGGGCGACTGGGGCTACTTTGAGCGAAAACCCAAAAAAATTTGATTTCCGAAAGACGGTAATCCCGGAGCATTTTGGATTCTGGGTTACCAACCTGTATACAAGCATAACAGGACAGATTAAAAGCACTTTGAAGAGAATAAAAAAACAGGAAGCAATAGAAAAGAAGGATGGCAGTGCCAGCTTTAGTGTGTTAAATGATCATAGAACTTCAATGTAAGAGATATGGTAGGTAATTCGAAAGTCAAATAGACACCTCAAAAAGTGCTTTTGTTTAAGCTAAGTCTCTCCAACACCTCAACCAGTGAAATAATGTAAGCAATCTGTGGTATGCAAATAATAGTTTTAATAGTTAAAAGTGGAAAAGAGCTATGAAAAAGAATTCTCCACAGATAGATATGTTGATAACAGGTCTAATGAAACGTATCTGGAAAGAGGCTGGAGTGTTAAGAAGAATCAGCACATAGATCAGAAAGAGATAGTCTAGTTTCATTAGGTGTGTTTTTAGAGAAGGAAACTTAATAAATACTACACCAAAAGGCAGACTAGATGAAGATAAATGCAGAGAGACTGGACTGCCTTACAATTTGAGAAGGGAAAAGCTTTGTTTTAGTTTTTACTCTTTAGGCCATAGAAGTAGATTAGGTTTGGTAATTCGAGACAATTAAAGAATATTAAATTATTAAATGAGTTGGCAGTGGTGCATTACTTCACATACCTAGGATCTATCATCATCTCCGTCTGGACACAGAAATTGACAGCCACATTGGCAAAGCTGCAGCTACCTTTGCCCGCCTCACAACGTGGACTTGCGGAAACTCCAAATTTACAACGAAGACCAAAGCTGCGGTATATAACGCCTGCATCATCAGCACATTTCTATATGGCAGTAAGGCATGGACAACCTATTGTAAGCAAGAAAGAAGGCTCAATACCTTCCATCTACTGTGTCTACACCACATCCTCTGTATTTTGTGGAAGGACAAAGTGACAAATGTCGAGATTTTGTCACATGCTGGCCTTCAAAGCATGTATACACTGCTTAGATAGTGCAGAAGATGGTCACATGCTGAAAGATATCTTCTATGGACAACTGGCAGATGGTAAAAGAACAGTTGGGCGACTGCAGCTGAGGTTCAGAAATGTGTGCAAGACTGCAGCTGAGGTTCAGAAATGTGTGCAAGAGAGACATGAGGGCACTGGACATAGATCCAGCAACCTAGGAGGATGAAGCTGCTGATCACACCAAGCGGTGATGATCTCTACGGCACCACCTCAGATTGGGTGAAAAGAAGCTCTTATGGCAAGCAGAAGAGAGGAGAAAATGTTGAAAGGAACACCAGGAAAATAAGCAGCTGAGGGCTGTCACCTCAGGGGCGCATAACCATACTCAGTTATAACTGAAGGGGCTATTATTATTATTACTTATTAAATTATCTTTATTTCCTTCATGAAGTGATAGCAGGTTTAATTATATAATTTTCTGTTTAGATGGTTAAAAACTAAAGCCCTCTTCAGTTATTTCTCATGGAACTAATACATGGGTAGCTTTCTGTTCTAAAATATGTTGAAATAGTGATGAGGGTGACATCCATTCTTACCTAGAATTTACAGTCTAATTTGGTTAGGAGATAACTATTATTTAATGAAAACTAAAGAAAGTGTCAGCTGCTGGATCTCCTAGAAGACGGGTGGGAGGACTCGCGTCATGGTCCTGTAGCCATTGGGGAGTCTCAGAATTTGACAGTCTATCTCTGATAAAGGCTGACATAAAATTATTGGTTCAGGGAGGTGGAGAGCCCTGCTGTAAATTTATTTTTGGGGACCAAATGTAGAAAACAAGATATTACCAAATGCTCATATGGTTAACACTTGTAGGCATAAACGTAATGAGGTTTGAAGAAAAAAACACTAGAAAGCTACTTTTTTGCCCCTTATTAACTTTGATAGATGTTTACAAGTACTTTGCTGGACTGGCTTTGGTGATCTCATCCTTTCAAAACTACTGGTCTCATCTTTTCTGCAATTTCTTGTTAGGCTATGTATCATTTTCTGTAATTGCATTTTTTTTGGTTTTGTTTTAACCAGCGGCACTTGGGCTTTTAGCCCTTCGGCCCAATGACGTCATTGCGAGGCTGGGGAGTCTGTGGACTTTCCTTCCAACCCGGTCAGGAGCTTTGCTCCTTCCCATCCACAGAGGGTTTATCTCAGGAGCCGTTCAGGTTATTCAGTCTAAATCCCTGTCGATGACACTCTACAAATGCCCCTGAACCTTGAACACCTGATCGCTAGCGCAGTGTGGTAACCATTACACCAGCGCGGCTCCCCTGTAATTGCATTAAAAACACTTTCCACTTTCTAAGGAGCACAGGCCTTCATAATATTCATGCCAAGCCTTTCTACCCTGTGTTATCCGTTCAAGTTCTTTCCATGTTTTCTTAATCTCTTTCATGTCTGCCGCCAGTTCTCTTCTCCATGTGTTTTTTGGTCTCACCTCTGCTTCTCTTACCGTGGGGTAATCTTAAATATTTGTCTTTTGTTTAAAGATTGGCTCATTTACTTTAACACTACAGTGTGAAGATTTTCTTGTCTGACAGTTCTGTTGGGGTATATATTTAGATAAAAGTTGTGACTATAGACAAAAATGGTGAAGAGGTTAATTATTAAAGATAACATTCTAACAGTTTGGCAAGAAAATTAAAAAAAATATATATATACGAAGTCAGTTTTACATTCGCACAATAGACAGAAAACCATGGACATTTCAGGGTTCACTCTTTGTCAGACAGGAAACAAAGATAAATATAGTCCCATAGCAGATACTGCTGTGGGGGGGGGGGGGGGGGGGGGGGGGGGGGGGGGGGGGGGGGGGGGGGGGGGGGGGGTGAAATGTTAAAGATTTCACTATACTACCTAGGTCCAGCATCATGAGGTGGGCTGACTAATTCCCTTCCTCACTGCCTTTTCCTTCCCTAACTCGAGAGCAGTCAGGTACCATTTACAGCAGGGTAGACTGGAGCACGTTAATACTGTGAATTGAACCCGGCACCTTTGCCGTGAGAGACCAGTGCTCTAACCACTTTGTCAGTCGGAGATATATATATATATAGATTCAGAGAAGAAGACAAAGGTCGATGCAAACACGTGGGAAAATAAATACACAAAATATAATTTTCAGAAAATAAATCGACAAAGAGCAAACTTCAAAATATAATCCATGTTTTTGGTATAAAGTTCAATTGTAAAACAATTCAATATTTTAAAAATTATGTTTACCTTATCTTTCAGTTATACAGCAGCTTTCTTTGTTGTTTACCAGCGTTGCAAGATTGTCAAAAATAAAGGCCCATTTCCTTTCCTTTTTCACTCATTTTGAAGCATATGGAACCACCACTGTAGATGGTTCCTGTGCAGGAAGAATGCACCAAAGTATTCATGTACTGTAGTGAGATTTGGTACCACTTGCTTTGTTTGTGAAAAAATGTGTAACGCAACACACACACACACACAGATAAGAGTGCAGGGACAACGCGGTGGGACTTGCTTTGAAGTTTGAAAGTGGCTGAAAAATTTGCGCTTCGTCTAGACGACCAGCATTGATGAAGGTAGGGATAGCGAATATATGAAACATGGCCAACCTTAAAAGTTTGCATTAGCTGGAAAGAAAATCTAAATCTACAAGAGCAAGCCTGGTTGAAAGACATTTAAATAATAATAATTCACCAAAGGAGATAGAGTATGAATGATATCCAAAAGGATATTATTCAAATATAAATAGGGACCCTAAGATGCAGCAATAGAGAATGCAGTCAGTGACCCATAGCTTGACTGCTTGCATCAGAGTCAGCGAACCAGAGCTGACTAAGACCCTACTCCACCTCCACGTGGTGGTCCTGGAAACAGTCTGCATCACTGCAGTCTGGCTGAGAGAGTAGGGATCGCAGAGGGAAGGCAAACCCGGTCCCCAAAAAATGCCGTGCTGAAGTCGGATGTGTCGACCGAAAGGTGCAGATATCACAGCTCCGGCGTAAACAGACACAACGCAACCAACGTCCTTTTCAGGACGAACGAGGAAGAAGAAGAAGAAGAAATATAAATAGTTTTAAAAATAATTGATATTTTTCAGTCATCACATCTGCTAATAGTCAGCTCATGATCTTTGAAAATTTATTAATAATACATACCTACACGGATTTCGATAAAACATGGATAGAATGAATGCTTCATATTGGGAAAATGAAAGAATACATAGGAAGGAAGGAAAGATATAGGTGTGTAGTGACAAGAAGAGAAAACAAGTACAGAACGCCTCAAACCAAGAGATTAAACGAAAATCTTATCGAACTTCAGACGGTGCTTTCTCATACGGGAGAGTCACCCAAATATAAGGACACAGCGGCACGTTTAAAATCACACACACCAAATCCAGAAACCAGAGTGAGAAACTGGAAGACAGTATCAGCAAGAAAAGTTTTTTTTTTCACACTGCATGCAGGGCAGATAGACTTCAACAAATACAGCCTCACCGTGCGCTTATTAATCCTAAGAGGGCATGTAAGTTTATTAAAGATATATGTGTGACTAATATCATTTTATTTCAGATTTTGTTTACAATTTGATGGTATCAGATATAATAAAAAAGGTATATAGGAAGCCAATGACGCTAATCAGCAATAACCTCCACTGGCATTGTCAGGAAGCATAACCATTAATTGGTTAGCCATACATATCATAGCTAAGTTCTTGCCTGGAAGCTTACGACATACCAGCAAGTACATAAGTGACTTGGCATCCATGTATCATAACATGTGATTTATTCATGTATTTTGTTATTTCTGCACAGTAGACATTATCTTATCATGCTATCTCTGTAACATACTACCATGAATCATTCATTTATATACAAACACTGAAGACATGGTCGCCTCATGAACACCAGTGCTTGGTGAGATTGTTGGAACACCATGGCCACCTATTACCTTTTGTTCCAGGTTTTATGATCGTTCCTGATCGAGCTCATGATCGAGTTCGTGATCGAGTTTAAACTAAAGACTTGAGGACCTTTGATCCTGCTAACTGAAGCCTAGTGGTCAAACAATCTTCAACACCTTAGTCCCCCGTAGTTATAGGGCGGGCTGAAGGAAAGTCTTCCTGATCATCAGTGTGTCTCAGGAACCTCGAGCAAACACAAGATGAGTTTTTCTGTATCCCATCCAACAAACACTGTGAGCAGTTTCTAAAGCGAATGTCGATGATGATAACAAAAATGAACGAATGAACGAACGAACTTTATTTTCAAAGGGTTGAGAATTGGGCACGCAGGCCCGTCTAACATTCTGCCCTTCCTTTCGCTCACCTTTCATACTGAATTCATTAGCAAGATATATCAAAAATATATTGTGACAGACTTTTATAATTTCATTGGAAGATTCATCCAAGATTTTTGTACTATTATTTATTTTAATTTGTAAATATAAATAATCATACATTTTACCATCTTCCAACACCCATTTCTCATTTCAAGGCTAGATAGATGTACATAAATAAATTATGAAATTGTACTCATTTGACTTGGTAAATTTTTAACTGTTAAATTTTGAGTTACTTTTTCTAATTTAATTATATTATCACATAGGGTTACTATAGCGAAGGTGGTGGCACAGTATACTTCTGAAAAAAAGAAAAACTCTTCTCTGGCACTGGGACTTCATACTTTCTGGAGAGATTCTACTTCTTCTCTACCACTATCATCACACCAGAAAAACCTTTTGCTACATGTACTCTTACAGCAGTGGTTTCTGTAGCTATTCGTTTTTCATGATGGGATTGCCAGCCCGATGTTCACAAAAAAAACAAAGGTCGTAGTGAACATAAAAGACTATGCGTTAAAACGAGACATGAATTACTAGAGCATTCAGCAGGGAACTTGATAATGATAGCTGGGCAAGATTATTCTGTCACTTGATCTATCGGCTTTATTCTGTGGAAATGTCCAGTTCAATTATCTATCCCTATAGCTGTGATTTTGTTTTGTAAGGGCATGCTTGATTATTCTCAGATTATTGACTTCCGTTTTTTTTTTAATATTTCACATTTTAATCATTTCCATAATGTGACAATGTGGAATGCCATATTTTGTGAAGCACAAGTATAGATATACTTTCAGGCCACCCCTAATAATAATAATTATAGCCTCTTCAATCCTCACACTGGGAATGAGCCCCTGAGGTGACAGCCCTCAGCTGCTTATTTTCCAGGTGTTCCGTTCGACGTTTTCTCATCTCTTCGGCTTGCTGTGAGAGCGTCTTTTCGCCCAATCTGAGGTGGCGCCATAGAGAGCATTGCCACTTCAACCTGTAAACTCAATGTTTTGCTTGTCTGTCTGTTTGTTTATAGCCCCCGTGTAAGTTCCCGGGGTCTCCTGTGGGACAAAGAAAGAACAGGACCACTGCTCTCTCATGCTTGTCGTACGAGGAGATTTGAGATTTGTATTGGAGCTGGCAACCTCATAATGCAAAACAAATTGCGACAGAAACGACTGATGCAAGAGCAGGCGAATGCTTTGTGCAGGGGGCCGGCTGCAGTGGTGGCTGTATGCTCCATAGGAAGCAAAAAGGAACATGATGATGGTGTAGGTTTATATCGTGATGGTCTAAGTTTGTTTTGGACCTGATGTTTTAAATTTGTTGATTATTCTAGAAATGTGTCATTTTATTTTTGTCAACACTCATTGTCATAGTATGTTTTATGACAAAAGTGACAGGCGTACGCTTCGCTAAGGGACCACAGCCGACATATTATTATTCTCAGAGCTTTAGTCATGGACTGTTCAGTCCCTGTGAACCCGAGATCACATGATGTGATCAGGTGATCATGAACCACGGTGACTGACAGAAAGGTAGATAGTTTGGAGAAGCCAGTCATGCAAGGCGGTTGACATAGCCAGGGGACAAACCTGTAAGCCATTTTGGCAGTTTTGCTATCAGCAAATGTCAGTTGAAGTATTCCTACTGTATTCTTGGCAGCGTCCTGTCATTTTGTCAGCTTGGTTTTTTATGAGTCTTATCTAGCTAAGGTTAGCACGTAGTCGTAGAGTTTTTCCAGTTATAAGTTTTGCAGTCAGATTGGACCAAGCCTTGTTGGCTCTATTATTGCAGCCTGTTGTAAGGCCTTGTATTGTCATTTGACAGTGTTTCAAATAAAGAAGGGATTGAGAATGAATTGCAGTCTTCCCTTCTTCAGTGTGGCACTTAGTTGTGTGGTCTTATAGATTTATTGAGCTATATTTAGATGTCTGTCTCCCTCATATGCACACACAATTAGTTTCTTTACACTCATCATAAATTTAGGGGTCGGGGTGGAGAACTACGAATGATGAGAAAAATAATGGAAACAACTACAATTAAACTGCAGATATAAAGAAACAGGAATAAGAAGGCAAATGGACAAAGAGGACACTAGTGATGTTGATGGGAAGGAAACATCAAGAGGAAAAAACTAGTGTGCTGGAGTTGTGTACCATCAAAGAGACAGAAAATGTTGGAGAACTATTACAGTCCACTTTTGATAGCAGAGATGACCCTTGATCTTCATCTCTTTTTCTCTCTCTATAAATTGTAAAATGTCTCCTTCTATTCATTGTTTATGGCTTGTCATTTTTCTAGTTTGGTCTATGGCATAATAGAAATAAATGTGTGAAATAATACGAGTCGGTGGTGCCATTCAGATGGTCATGGGTTTGAGTTTCTGGTAAGGTACTCACGTCTGTTGTTTTTATGTTGTCTAGTTTTCTACTTCTTTATTTCTTATGAGTGCCTGCAAATGACCTCTTTATGTGCATTATTTATTTATGAATTGGTGGGATATACTTTTCACGTATATCTTGATTCTTGTAGCAAAACCAAATGATTGTCTATAGTCTATAATTTTCAGTCTAAAGTGCACCTATATTTGTGTGATTTTATACTTTTCATATACAGGCATACCTCACTTTATTGCGCTTCGCAGATATTGCGCTTTTTTTTCAAATTATTCATGTTAATGTTTTAGAGCGTGCCTTCTTCTTCCGATAGATTTTGGCTCTTCACCAGCAAATAGATTACGATTCGCTGAAGGCTCAGATGATGAAGATTAGCATTTTTTTTAAAGCAATAAAGTATTTTTAATTTTACAGTACATTGTTTTTTTTAGACCTAGCACTATTGCGCACTTAATAGACATAGTGTAAACATAATTTTATGCTTTTATATGCACTGGGAAGCAAAAAAAATGGGTGTGACCCACTTTATTGCGATATTCACTTTATTGCAGTGGTCTGGAACCGAACCCGCAATATCTCCGAGGTATGCCTGTATATCTGTATGATTCGAGTAAACAATGCCGAGCATGATATCATTTTAAGTCTTCTTTGCTCTTAAGATATTTAATTATTATGGTTTTATTTGTGTCTTGTAGTTCTCAACCTGTCACCACCTATTGGTTAAATAAGTGAGGGAGATAAATACACTGATTTAAGAAATATGAATTCAAAATAATTACGAAATGACTTCTTGCCATTTAAATATCTTGTTAAATAGTATGAAAACATTCATCATCATCATATTTGTAGGTCTTCTTCAATTACCATGCCTGGCGGCACCAGCGATCATGTCTCTCCACACCTTCCTATCTCTAACACTATTTATCACTTCTGTTGTTGACTAATTTCCATGCGATTATGTCACACTGTTCAGTATCTTCTCTCTTCGTCGTCATCTATCTATTGGGATAATGTAGATCTTTAAAAACAATCCTGAGGAAAGATAATATGAGGCTGACCAAAGCAACACACCTCACACAAAAAACAACAACTGTTTTCCATGCAGAGAAAGAGTAATCAGACTTGAGATTAGTTGATCACACCAGCTTTTATTAGACAATTTCGGCTGAATGTCAGTGTCCAATATCTTATTTTTAAAGGAAATTCATTCTAAGAATCACACATACAGACCCCGAAATAAAAAATTTGATAAAACCACAGTGCTCAAAAATACCAGATACTGGTTAATAGTTTAAACACAATCAAGCATTAACACTTTCTAATCATTTTAACTGAAAAATTCCAGTCAGGTCCCTCTGAAAAAAGAATCTTCCCACTGATAATTCAATATCACAGCTAAACAGCCTTAACAGAGCTAAACAGCCTTAACAGAGCTAAGGGATTACTAAATAAAAAAAAAAAAGTTAAATACATTTCAGTTCTAGAAGAAAATGTTACCAAAAAAATATGTTGGACATACAGAAATTCAATTAAATGTACTGTGAACACAAAAATTGCATACTAGATTGGCCAAAGGCAGCGCTCTTCCCATTATCCAAATATAAATTTATTTTAGCATAAAATGCATGTTTTTTTTTTTTTTAACATTAGATAAAAATACAAGGCATTGATCTATATACAGATTCAAAGTTATATCAAATGGCTAATTCCAACAACATTAAACTGAGAATGGCACATTACTTTATTCTGTGACTTAATTCATCACTGAAGAATTTGTCCCCATTTAAGCGAAACCAGATCTCCAATTAGCAAAGGATAACTTAAGATCACTGCTCTGTTTTATTAACATGAAACTGACTGACAAGAAATATGAAAATTACACTCTCTATACTAGGGAAATAATACTGCATAAAGTTGCACCTTAAAATATTTTGTACAATTTCTTGCTACAGTGCCAGAAAAATGAGCTCAAGAACATGTAGAAGTGCAGAAAACTATTTAGAAGGAGTTGTTTAAAAACCTGGATATTATATGATGAATTAACACTGAAAATGAGTATTTGAATGCTCAAGATTTAGAAGTATGCTAAGAATATGGACTAGGAAAAATGACAGACAAATAATCCTAGAAATGTTGCTATTTTACACTGATAAGCTAACAAGAACTAGTTGGAGAGATGGTTCTTTTACACATATAAGCTAATTAGAACTAATTGGAGACATGGCTGTTTTACATAAATAAGTTAACAAGAACTAGTTAGAGAGATGGCTGTTTTACTTAGATAAGTTAACAAGAACTAGTTGGAGATAGCTGTTTTACACAGATAAGTTAACGAACTAGTTGGAGAGATGGCTGTTTTACATAGACAAGTTAACAAGAACTAGTTGGAGAGATAGTTCTTTTACATAGATAAGCTAACAAGATTTAGTTGGATAGATGGCTGTTTCACATAGATAGGTTAACAAGAACTAGTTGGAGAGATGGCTGTTTTACACTGATAAGCTAAGAAGAACTAGCTGGAGAGATGGTTCTATTACACAGATAAGTTAACAAGAACTCTTTGGAGAGATGGCTCTTTTACACAGATAAGTTATCAAGAAATAGTTGGAGAGATGGCTGTTTTACATAAGCTAACAAGAATTAGATGAAGAGATACTGTACTGTGGACATTCGATGAGCAGAAATAAATGCTGAAATTTTTTAAATATTTATTTTACAAGAACAGTTTAATAGAAAAGAGAAATAATAAGTATATGTTGTTTACACAAAGGAAAGGAGCCCAGACCAGGGACAGAATAATAATGCAGAGTATACAAAAAAATCAATCAACAAACCAATGAAACACAGAAGTCACTTAAGCAAGTGAACGAAAATACCTTTAAAAGCATCGTGATCCTAAATGTCTTCTCAGAATATGTGTCATGGTAAAATTTATCATTTAATCATCCCATCGTTATAAATTATTCCCACAATTCATCAAATGAGCAGTTTTGCAAGCACATAATTACAGCAGACTTGTACAAAACACAACTAAAAGTCAAATAAAATTATTAACTGTTGACAAAATCATAGCCTCAGCCGTACACAGAAATCATGCCCGTCAGTTTTTAATGTAGCAAAGTTTCAATGTTACAAGACACCATATGCCTAAAAAAATGTTTCTTTCCATGTAAACAGTTTCACCAAAAGTAGAAGTTGACCTTTTTATTTTAAATAGTTTTTTGTTGCTGTTGTGGAAACTGCCTATTGAAGGTATTTGTAAATTTCCCTTGAGAATTATTCATAACTTCATTCCCTCGTGTTGGCGTACAATGTCTTTTATTATTCTCTACAAATATATCCCTGAATTTTTTTCACTGACAGCAGTTTTCTCATTTTGACTTGTTTCTTTTCACAACACATTCAGGTCAGGGTTATACTGTTATTATTTTGAGTGTCCACAAGACATTCTACTCATGTTGGAAACTTCTGTCTTTCTGTGGTTACATTTATATGGCATCTGGTTTTCTTCTTCAAGTACTATGTCTAGTGGCATAGGGGATCATGTCTCTCCACAACTTCTGTCACTACTACTGTTTATCAATTTTGCTGTCGACTCCTTTCCATGCCACGATGTCAGACATGCCAGAATCATCGCTCTTTATTGTCCTCTATCTCTTCTTTCCTTCAATCTTTCCTGTTGTCACGATATATTCTATCTTTCTTCTTGTAACATGCCTGAAGAAATAACTGCCTCCTTCTAACATGACTAATAAGCACCCATTGTGCACTGACCTCTCTTTCAGGATACCCTCATCATAATTACTGAAATTAATAAAGGGGAGACGCTGGCAAAATCTAACAGGGTCTTACTAATGCTACATTATTGTTACAAACTATAATAATGTAGTTTATATATATAAAATTGCAGTGAAGAAGTTAAGATATTACAGAAAAGCAGGTACAGCTATAATTTAGTTCTTTGTGTACATAAAAAAAAAACGTGTAAATTTTTGTTTTACAATAAAATATACATTGCTGTTGGTCCCACAAAGTTTTACAAATCAGCACAATTGAGAAAAAAACCCACTTAGCACACAGGCTTAGAAGCACCACTAATTTTTTGATAAATATCATATAATGAAACCACTTCCACAACTGTTATATGCTACAAATGAACTGAACAATTGAATTCATTAAAATAAATACAATTGTTTAAAATAAAATTATTGTACGAAACATAAACAACAACAAAAAGTAAGAAAGTTAGCCAGCCAGTGGCAACAGTTTTAAAATTAAATTTAATCATAGCAACAAGAAAAAACCCTCAAAAAACAATTGTACAGCTGTTTAGTATGACACTTGTGATTTCCATAATGGCAACTGACTGATAAGGATGTTTAACAACCTTTGTTTCAATTATAGACTGTCCCCAAACTCACAATGAATTTTCTGACTGCAACTCCTGAAATTTGAGAAGTCTGACTGTGTCTACAGTTTTTTACTAGTCGTATGGCATAAACGCCAATACAAGATGTAGAATCATACACATATCTTGGCAGTAATATAGACAAAGTTGGAGGGACAGACAGCGATATCAAAATAAGAATACAAAAAGCAAGAGGAGCTTTCATTGCATTGGGAAATATATGGAGATCAAGAGAAATAGGATCCAACACGAAAATAAGAATCTTCAACTCAAATGTGAAGTCAGTCCTATTGTATGGCTCGGAGACATGGAGAACAACAAAGACAACAACCAAAAAGCTACAGACTTTCATAAATGGGTGCTTGCGTAGAATAGAGGGATTAAAATGGTATGACAGGGTTACCAATGTGGAACTGATGACAAGAACTGGACAAGTGCCAGTGGAACAAGAGATGAGAAGAAGACGATGGCGATGGATAGGACACACACTGAGGAAACCTGTTGATAGCATTACAAGGCAGTCCTTGTTCTGGAACCCCCAGGGCAAGAGAGGCAGAGGAAGACCAAGAAGTACATGGAGAAGAGAGTTGGAAACAGAGGTGAAAATGATGAGGAGAACATGGAAAGAACTTGAGATGATGGCGCGTGACAGGAGGACTTGGCATGTGTTTGTTGAAGGCCTGTGCTCCTTTGGGAGTGGAGGGTTATGAATGAATGAAATGGCATAAAATTTGGAGTTGGAGTCCAGACATTTTTTACAGACTCTGACTCCACTAAAAAATGACTGACTCTACAACTCTGACTCCTGAGCCTTGCTTTTAATTCCCTATGAAGCACATGTCATTAAAAAAAAAACATTCCAAGTCCTCCGTTCCTACCCCACCTGTTCAATGTCCTTCCACACCTTCTTTATTCTTTTCATGTCTATCCCCAGTTCTCCTCCCCAAGAGTATTTTGGTCTCCCTTTATTTCTGGAGATTAGAATAGGAACTACAGTACCTTGAAATGCTTTCAACTAGTTTTCTTATATTATACTGTTACTTATTTGGTTTAATTCAGTTGTTAGCCACTTTTCGTAGGCACCTTATTTTACGCAAAGAAGTTAAAACCTTCTATTTGGGCACTGTTAAGTTTGTGTGGCTGGCTTTGGTAGCACATCATCTGTGTAAAGGTGGTGTTAATCCTACCATATACATATTAGTTAAAGAAGTAATATAGCTGGTAATTGGCAATGTATGCTCCCTGTGCCTCTCTGCACATTTACCAGGCGTCGGGATCGAAACCTGGTAGTGACACGCTCCAGTCTACCCAGTGGAAAATGGATACCTGACTTTGCTTGTTGAGTTTTGGAAGACAGAGGCAGTGAGCAAGAAACTAGCCACCCAAACGTATAAAGCTTGATCTAGTAGGCCTATACTAAAGTCTCTACACTTCATTCTTATGCATGGAGGAATATCTGGGGGCATCCTTAAATGACCACCAGCTAAGCACAATACTATAGCATAAATATGTGGAAGTGAGCCTCTGTCTGTGAGGCTAATTACACCCTCATTGACACTTGAAATCATCCACACACTTCTAGGGATTCCCCCTGTGGTGAAAATTGTTGAGAACCCAGCACTTGCGCACTATGTTTGGAGGTGTCACTAGAGTCCTAGACATAACTCTGGCTTTTGTCTGAATGCAGGAGGATCTCACTATGGACCCAATGATAGGCAGGGGGAGCTGAGAAGTGGTTCTGTGTAGAACGTGACAATTCCTTGGGAGAGCCCAGAACCAAAGCACAGTAGTTTAGCTCTGCATAGTTGGACAGCCCCCCCCCCCCCCCCCCCCCCCCCCCCCCCTGGATGGTGGGGAATGCACAGTATGTCGCGTTTCTTACTGTTAGCTTGGGACCAGCTGTGATGATCCTTTAAATGCCAGCCAATCTGGAGAAACTGGAAATCATGACTTCAACTCAACATGTTTCGGAATGGCAGAAGAGCCACAAGAAATGCCTAGATCTACTGTGCAGATAATACCAAGGAGTCTTCAACTTGGTATTGGCTGCTATGGAGTTTCCTATCATGTGTAAACAATGAAGGCAGTTGCTTATGAAAGAAGGGCTTTATAATGAGAGGGTTGTCATTATGAAACCCAACAATAGGGTTATCATTATTATGGATGGCTTAAGGGGAGGAGCGGGAGGAAATTTTCAGTCAAAACAGCAGAAACATGAAAATTGGGATTAGTCTATACTCGTATAATTTATATTCCCCTGAATTTAAATCTGTGAAAATTATTTGTCAGAACACATTCTAAGTAGGTAAATTTTGATTTTGTAAATAGTATTTTCTTCAGAAATGATGCTTTTCCTATGAAGAAAATTTAGATTTTCTCAGAACCTCATTTTACGCTAGTAAAGTTCTTATAATTTCCGTATTTTTTTGTAAATCAATATCAGATTTGGCACAAATACTTTCCATAGGATAATAAAACTTTTGTCAGATCCAATTTTTGATATCTTATCAACATTTTTATTTATTACAAATAATGTTGTAAAATTTTGAATAAATGGTGATTATTTATAGATACAAACTTTAAAATTATATATCTCAGAATCTACTTATGGTATCAAAAATTCAATCTGATAAAAGTTTTATAGTATAATGATAAATATTTTGTTTAAATTTGGTAATGATAGATTAATAAATAAAAAAGCCTTAGGAAATTGAAATAGAACAATAAAATCCAATATGATAGCCGTTTCCATGACAACCGTTGATGTAATACCATCAAACTCTTCAATATGCGTATCTATGATTGATGTAGGTTAAGTATGTGCATTTTCATTGAAATCCTGTGATTAATAACGAAAATAACATTTCAATGTAGCTCCTCCCCTTAAGGATATCAATTGCGCAAACCTCAAAAACCAGATACATTACTTGGTCATGTGTGGTCCCTCGTGTTTATTTTATTAGTTTATGATGGTCAAAGGACAATTTAAAAAAAAAAATTTGTTTCAAAGGAAATATTAAAAATGAACCAGATTGCAGGGGTAAAAGAAAATATATAAAATAATGTCTGTGAAACACGTAGTTAAAATTTAAATTTGACTAATGGATATCTCCATTAAAACAAATCTATATGTTCTGCTGTATACTTCCAATGCAATCCATCAGTTAGTGGTTTTATCCCACACTTCATTTATTGTATAGGCCATTCAATTTAACGTTCCATTACGCCCTGTTGAACGTTCTTACAGATATTTCCCATTCTCTTGGTTCCAGTCCCACTCATTGCATTGTGAGTTTCTTTTTTAAATATATCACAGATATTTTAAGCAAATATTTAAAAACAAACAAAAACAAAACCCCCAAAGAAATAAAACACCTAATAAACCAAATTCTTATAGTCATTAATTACGCATCACCTTACACAAACTACAATATATACAACAGCCGTTAGGCACAACTACTTAAGGGCAATCTGTTGGGAAGATAATACAATTCTAAAATACAAAATCACTGGAATTTTAAAAACAAAGCCATACATGCCGAGAACACAAGTTTTCAATTAAAAAAGCAGGTGTTTTTCACATTAATATAGACTGTAGCTGCCTGATTTCACAGTTTATAAACGGTAAGTAAAGTTACCTTTACTTAATACATAGAATTTTCACAGTGGTTTATAGTGTAGAATAAAAAAAGCTACAACAATGACTCAAATACCGGCTCAAAATTTAATGTGGTTTCTCTACTGGCAATGCAGGAACAGCTTTAAGAAAATAAAACTTCTCTGATGCAGTACCTACTATGGTTTCTCTTAGTGTAATGTCTTATCTTAAAATAAGTTCATTTATATAATATATAATTTAATGTCTCTTAAAACAATGTACCACTGATATATCAAATAAGTGAGCTTGTACACAAAAATTTTCTTTATAAAACAACATAACAGAAAGTTTGCCAAATAGGGAATAACAGTATACATTGTCCTAAACAAACAAACTGTTATGTCAATAATTGTCACTGACTGCAGGTATTGTAAATTAACGCACCAGGAACTGTTACGGGTTGCATTTCATGGGCCATCACTGGGAAGCTCCCTGGTTAATGACTAGTGTCTTGCTGTCTGGATCAAGCTCAATCAAGAGAGGAGGTTTGAAACTCTTGGTGTTTAACTCCTCCAAATCCTGATGTAATATATTTAAAAAAACATCTCAAGCAAGCATGACATCAAAGTTGCAATCTTACAACTCAGTGCTACATGGCAACTTGAAAATAATGAGTAAATTATAATGATTACACAATACAAAATAACGGAGAAATTTATCCTCATATTATTGATTGTCCAAGTTAAACTGTCCTGTAATGAAAAAGAAATCAGATTACACTGTCTTTTATACTTGGACATGGGCCCTAATATAACTGACGGACCCCACGTCTCGCCAAACGAGGCTAAATTTTATTCTAAAAATTTTTTAAAAATTAAAAATCCTGCCAGCTTTTTGGAAAAATACGGAAAAGGTGCACACTGCACCGTGAAAGCTAAACTGAACACATATTAAAACAGCATTTCAGTTTTTCCATGGTCAACTGACTGAGTCATGATAAGTGTGACTACAACGATCCAATGAAGTTGAAATGAAAAGAAAGGAAATGCCCACAAGAGAATTAATGCCGTCATCAGGATATGCAGCAGAATGAACACAACATAATTATTTCCTGCCATGTTTTGGTGGGTTACTTGCTCATATTATAATGAGATGCTGTATATTCTGTTGTGTCTGAAATCTTAGATCATTTGTTTCAATGTCACTTCTTTTTTTTTTTCTGAACTTCCAAGAGCTGAGTAAACGCAAAACTGGTTTACGACAGGATCACCAACGTGGAACTGATGACAAGATCACCAACGTGGAACTGATGACAAGATCACCAACGTGGAACTGATGACAAGATCACCAACATGGAACTGATGACAAGATCACCAACGCTGAACTGATGACAAGAATCCGACATGTGCTAGTAGAACAAGAGATCAGAAGAAGATGCTCACGATGGAAAGGACACACACTGAGGAAACCAGCTGGTAACATTACAAGCCAGTCCTTTTTCTGGAACCCCCAGGGGAAGCTAGGCAGACGGAAACAAACACACAAACAAGAAAGCTGGAGACAGAAATGAGAGCAGTGAGGAAGACGTAAAAAGTTCTCGAACTGATGGCAAGGGGAGATGACCGGTATTTAATGAAAACTGGTCTACACCTCACAATACAGTACTGTACCATGGATGTAGCGCTGGTCTCTCACAGCAAAGGTGCAGGGTTTGATTCATGGTATCAACATGCTTCCATCTGCCAGCTGTAAATGGGAACCTATTTTTGCACTTGAGTTAGGGAAGGCTAAGGCAGCGAGGAAGGGAACTGGTCACCCCACCTCTCGATGCTGGACCTAGTATAGTGAAGTCTCAAACACTTTATTCCCCTATGGCAGTATCTGCTATGGGACTACCTTTACCTTTTCTGATTTGACCATGGATGTAATAACAATCATTTTGGTGTTGCCTCAGGTGAATGAATCATTCAACAGCTTTTTGCTCTCCAGCATGGAACGGAAACATTAAGTCCTTATACAGCCACTACCGCATTTGGTCCATTTCCAGAAAGACTGTGCCAAGCATTCATGTGCCCTTGTAGTGATAGTCTCTGTAACAATGTGTTTGACATGATGAGGTTGCCAGCCTTATGCACAACCTCATATTAGATGCCTTGTATGACATGCCTGAGCGTGCAAAAGTCCTGTTCTTTCTGTCTCTTTAGACACCGCAGGGAACCATACGGGGTAATGACATCGGTATGTCAGGTTAAATCCAAAGCTGTACTGCTACCCCAAATGCTGAAAATCTACATCGCTACTATATATGTAATTAAAAAACAAATAAATTCAAAGAAAATGGCACAGAAAAACAGCCAGAATCAGATATAACAAAAGTATATTACTCATTACCAAGAAGAGATCAAGTGATAGTTTTCAGAGTGAGAACCAGCCCACCATATCTGGTCAGCGAACTAAAAATCTGGAAGATAAGACACATTTATGTGGGTAATGACAAACAAACATCAGACTATTTCCTCCATGACTACTTGTTTTTAAGAGAAGAGCAGATTGACAGCATAACTTTCGCCAATCAATTTGAGGGAGAAACTATGGTGAAAAGAGAAGCCTGAGACAGGCCATCAACTTTATGAAAGAAACAGATGGGGGTTATAATAAGAACAAAGGAGAAAGATCTGAACATAATTGCACATTTCAAGTGAATAAGGGGAGACAAAGTGAAAGACAGAATAGGTCTACTGTTTCCTTATGTCTGTTACAAAAGGTTAATGTCAAAGGTGGCGTTTGACCTTAATCGTCTCGCCGGACAATGCAGGTTGCTATGCCGGTAACTTGCTGGTCTGAGCAACGAGCCAGGGCCAATGAAAATGTGATAGTGTTTCTTTATTTTTGTAGTTGACGTAATTAGTTAATTTTTCATTCTAATTCAATGTCTGGTTTTGAGAATACCCAGTGGTTCAAAACAGGACTGAATTCATAATTAACGAGCAGAAGAACATAACAAGTCAACAAAGTAATAGTTTTCAAATTTGAACTCTTGAAAAATGACATTTTCTTTTATTTTCTTTCCTTTTCTCCATTTTTACAAAAATAGGTTTCAGTCAGATTGGCAAAGGCAATTATAGGATGATTTAATTCCAACAATATGGCATTGTGTACAAAAAATATAGTTCACCTCATACAAAATGTCATCACAAACAGTCTTCTCAGTCTGTAGTCGTTCTTTTTGATTTTGAGTACGGTTCGAGGCTTATTTTAGCATTAAATCGCTGACACAAAGAGAGACAAAAAAAGTGTCATCGATTTACCTGCAGTTGCTATGATTATTCCAAGTTCTTTTTTTTTTTTTTTTTTTTCCTTAACCAGCGGCACTTGGGCTTTCAGCCCTTCGGCCCAATGACATGTCATTGCGAGGCTGGGGAACCTGAGGACTTTCCTTCCAACCCGGTCAGGAGCTTCGCTCCTTCCCATCCACAGAGGGTTTATCACAGGAGCCATCCAGGTTATTCAGTCAAATTTCCGGCCGTAAACATTTCTTCAAACGCTGACGCCTGGGTTTGAACCATGAACACCTGGTCGCCAGTACAACGCCGAAGCCATTACACCAGCGCGGCTCCCAAGTTCTTCTTTAAAAGAAAGAAAAAGAATTGTTCTTTTCGTTTTGCGTGCTTCCTACCTTCTTTTTCTCCGCTGTTGAATAATTTACACATTTTGTCGAAGTGATCTTATGCCTGCAGATTTCAATTTATTTTAGAGCTTCACCTTGGGTGAGCATGTTGACACTTCAGTACCTAGCTCCATAACTGGATAGAGTTCTGACCCTTCGAGTACATTTTTCTTAGTTGTATTTCATGTTACAAGGATTTGCCTCACAATTCTAAAACCTGTCCACACCAGACGAACGACATATCAAGACTGCCTTAAACCTAGCGAACGGTTCCTATGGTCTCTAGCCACGGAATTTTTTTACACTTCATAACCTTACTGTTTGCTCTGACCGACATGAAATGGTTAATAGCATACATGGGACACTAGAGGTGTCTAAATGGTGCGAGGAAACTGGCTCCAAAGTCAATCCCAACAAGGCCTGCATGATGTGGTGCTCCTTGAACAACTCCATTGCATACCTGTCAACCTGTACGAATTTTTCGTACAATGTACGGATTTTTGATACTTTTAGCAGTGTACCATCATACAGACTCGTTGTATGGATTTTTCTCACCCCTCCCCCCCCAAATTTTTTTTTTTTTAAATTCTAAAAATATTTTCCAACCCAAGTTTTTAAAAATTTTAAATCAGAAAATATTTTCTTGCCCAGGTTTTTTTTAACCAATTTTTTTTATATTTTTAATTCCGGAAATCTCGGCGTTCGTTTTTAAACTGAGGTCTCTCCCAGCAACCAATCAAATCCTTTTATACCCAACAATTCGGCAAACACTTTGAATTCAGCCTCATACGCTTTCGGTTTTCAGCATGACATGACGTATTTTTCAGCAATGCGTACAAGTGTGGAAAAACCGTGTCCTGCCCATTTTTTGATGTTATCAGCCCAGGATTTTCTTTGCCTTCCTCTTCTCCGTTTACCTTTGACTGTTCCCTGGAGGATCGTTTTCGAAAGGGAGTCATGACGTGTTACATGCCCAAACCAGGCAAGCTTTCGACGTTTCACTACTGACAAAAGTGGTTCTTGGTGGCCTGCATAGGTGTTTATCTTCTCTCTAACATAGACATTTGTTTTGTGCTCTTTATAGCAAATGCGCAAAATTCTTCTATAACTATAAGTACTTATAACTTGGTTAAATATTGCTGTTGTTTTGCTTTGTTGCAATTTAATCGCTGCCTTAATCTTTCCAGTTAGGCCTACATCTTGCCCTTCAATATATTTCCGATAAATTGTCATAATATTCTGTATAGGCCCAACATAACTAGAAAAAAAAAAGTTTGTTTGCGTTGAGTAGGCCTACTTTATGCCAGCGCTCGAGATTCGCTGCTTTATTTTTTTAATAAAGTGACAATCTGTTCTCACTGGTCTAGGCTACCAACTCTTAAATAATAATTTTGTAAATTTTTGGTGGTACGTTTTTTTCTTCCTAGATTTGATATCTTGCCCTTCAATAGCCTATATTTCCGATAAATTGTCATAATATTCTGTGTAGGCCCTACATAACTAGAAAAAAAAAGTTTGTTTGCGTTGAGTAGGCCTACTATATGCCAGAGCTCAAGATTCGCTGCTTTATTTTTTTAATAAAGTGGCAATCTGTTATCACTGGCCTAACTCTTAAATAATAATTTTGTAAACTTCTGGTGGTACGTTTTTTCTTCCTAGATTTGATATTCTGTTCATAATTTTGTTTATTGTTTTGTTGTTGTTGTTGCTGTATGCCGTTTACTTTGTTCGTTGTATTTTTTAATCAATCTCTTCATCTACAAAGATTATTAGTTGAAATATTTCATCCACTGAATGATGGCTGAGCCTAATTCAAAGAAACAAAAGCTGACTGCGAAAGATCATTTTCAATGATGAAAAAAATCCACACAGACTGCAGGAGGTCCATGAATGCGGACACACTCACTTCTATTTTACAGTGTAAGATTAACATTGATACATGCTGTGCAGACTTTAAGCCCACAAATGCAATTCTGCAAAGTGCTAAAAGTGCATGTGTTGATTATAATACAAAACACTGTACATTGAAAGAAAAGTGTACCTCATGATCACTAAGTTTTTTATATGTAAAGAACAGCATGAGACTATTAGCATGTTTTATATCACAATAATTCAAATGCTAATAGATTTGTATATGTCATTTCTCATTTTAAAACTGTATTGCGTATAATTTTTTAATACATTTTTTGCGTAAGGATTTTTGGGTTTTTGTAAGGATTTTTTTGATCCGGCGTACAGATTTTTGTCTCAGGAGGTTGACAGGTATGCCATTGTGAAAACAGACCTCCCAGATATCACTCTCTTACTTACTTAGTCGTTCCCCTTCTACCGTGAGGTGTAGAGGTTTGGAAGAGAGAGCGCCAGACTATCCTATCGGCTGTCTTCCTCCTGGCCTGGTTCCATTCTAGTCCTCGATCCTTCAAAGATTGTCTAATGTTGTCCTCCCAGCGGACTCTGGGTCGTCCTCGGGGTCTGGATCCTTGGCTCTTTGTTTCCCATGCTTGTCGTGGTATCCGATCTTCTCCCATTCTGCAGACATGGCCAAACCATCTTAATTGGGACTGTTCTACTTGGGTCTGCAGGGGGTAGGATTTAAGGCCTTGACGTATCGTCTGGTTGCGTACCATGTCTCTTCTTGTTACTTCAACCACCTTCCTCAGATACCTCATTTCTGAGGTTTGGATCTGGCTTTTATGGGTTGTAGTCATTGCCCATGACTCGCATCCGTATGTCAAGACTGGGACATAGGTGGAGCGGTATACAGCCATCTTCGTTTTCTTACCAACCTCTCTCTTGCTGAGGAATCCTCGATTTATGGCCTGAAAAAGTCTCCCAGCTGCAGCTTTTCGAGTGGCCAACTCTTCTTTGATGCCTCCCTTTCGGTCTATAATAGCTCCGAGGTATTTAAAGTGGTCGACCTGCTCCAGGACCTGTTCTCCCAGCTTAATCTGATGTTTTCTTTCTTCTCGTGATATCACCATGGATTTTGTTTTAGAGCTGCTTATGACCATCCCTCTCTTCTCCAGCTCTTCCTTCCAGACTTGCAGGTTGGATTGGAGATGTGCCTCTGATTTAGCAATCAGGGCAACATCATCAGCAAATGCCAGCTCCGAAATATAGACCTGTCTCATCTTCCAGTACCCCACTGAATACTTTCTTGTTCTCTCCTTACATGCCTTGATGACATCGTCCATAAGGAGTATGAAGAGGTAAGGTGATAGGATATCACCTTGTCTTACACCAGTGGTGGTCCTGAACTCTTCCGACTTATGGTTTGCTGTCCTCACATAATTTCTGCAAGACTTGTAGAAGCTCTGTATAGCATGAATCAGAGGTGCTGGAATATTCTTCCTTGCCAAACAGTCCCAAAGTTTGCTCCAGGGGACCCTGTCAAACGCCTTTTCCAGATCTATGAAACAAAGATGCATCTCACTCTTATACTCAAGGGCCTTTTCACTCAGCTGTCTGATGGTGAAGATTAGGTCTTGAGTACTTCGGTTTGCTCGGAATCCGCACTGGACCTCATCCAATTGTGGCTCAGCTAGGTGTCGGAGTCTCTGCTCTAGGATTCTAGAGTAGATTTTACCAGGGACACTGAGAAGGGATATGCCTCTATGGTTTCCACACTGTCGATTGTCACCCTTTTTGAAAATTGGTGTTATGATGGCAATCTCCCAATCTTTTGGTATGGTCTTGTTGTACCACGCTGCCAGTAAAACCCTTAAGAGTGATAGGTCGCCTGATGCTCCCATGAACTTAACCATTTCTGGTGTTATACCATCATGCCCTGCTGCTTTGCCCATCTTGATTTTCTCCAGTGCTGCCTTCAGTTCTTCCATCTTTATGTCATCTTCACCATCATTGGTTTTCTCTTCTGTGCTAGTGTTTATCATTTCTGATGCTTCACCATGCTCACCATCCAGGAGTTCTGAGAAATATTCTTTCCATCTTCCCATTACTTCCTTCGGGGCAGTAAGCAATTTGCCTTGCTTGTCCTTTATAAATTTGAGAGGGCATTGTTTTTCCTTCCTCATGTTCTTTAGGGTCTTATAGAACAATTTCTGGTTTTCTTGTGCATCTTTTTCTAGCTTTTCTCCAAATTCTTCCCAGGACTTCTGTTTTGCTGCTAGCACTTTGTTCTTTGCTTCTGTTCTGAGTGTCACATATTCTCTATATTTTTCCATTTGTCCTGTTGTGTTTTTAGCTCCTAAGTATTGTTTCCATGCCATTTTCTTCTCTCTTATTTTCTCTTTGACTTCCTCTGTCCACCAAGGTGTCCTCTTTCTCTTGTTCCCAAGTCGGACTTCACCGCATGCTTCTGCAGCAGCTGTCTTTATGATATCCTTGAATTTAATCCAGAGGGTTTCCAAGTCAGCAGGTCGTTCTTCTGTGTTGCTCACCGCTGCAGCAATAAGCCCCTGATATCTGGTCTTAATTTCTGGCTCTCTCAGCTTGTAGGTCCTAATGCTCATTTCTCCTGCTCGTTTACTTGGTTTCTTGCGTGATGTTGGACAGTTCCTAGGCTGAGCAACTCTTTCAGTTGTTCTTTTGATTGTTAGCAGGTAGTGATCACTTTCAATCTCTGGCCCCCTCCAGACTCTAGCATCTCGGACATATTTGAATGAGCTTCTCTGAACAATGGCATAGTCGATCACTGACTTCTCATTCTTTGTTGGTTCACATCTAGTGTATGCATGTATGCGCTTATGGGGGAACTTTGTGTTTGTAATGATCAGATTCTGCTCACTGCAGAACCTAAGGAGTCGCTTTCCATTGTCATTGAGAGTATCTTCTCCATATCTTCCGATAACTCCACCCCATCTAGCATGGTCATTTCCAACTCTGGCATTAAAATCTCCGAGCATGATAACTTCATCTAGGCAGTCATCCACTGTCCTTTGAAGCAGCTTGAAGAATTCCTCCTTGACCTCTGCTCTCTCATCCTCATTTGGCCCATACACTATGACCAGGTTGACTATGGTTTCTCCTTCTTTTAGTTTAACAACCATAATGCGCTCCGAGACAAAGTTCCATCCCTTGATACTATCTTTTTGATTTTGAGCCACAATGCAACCCACGCCCCCTTTAGCTCTTTCAGACATGGGTACACCACTGTAGAGCAGCGTGTTGCCATCGAGATCCATGACTCCTTGTCCTTTTTTCTTTGTTTCCGTTATAGCCAGGATTTCTAGTTTTGCTTTCCTCATCTCTTCCACCAGCTCCTCTTCCTTCCCATTTATACTTCTTGTGTTCCAAGTTCCATAAGTCGTAGTCCGTAGTCCGTTCCAGTTCGTCGCCTTTAGAATCAGTCCAGTTTTCTCTCTTGTGTTGCTAGTAATCGTGATTTAAAGCAAACAGGTGATTGGCCTGTTGTGCCTTTGCATGGTGGAGGGGCTGCCTCCTTACGGCCTCCATGCAGGCCGCCCTCCTCCTTTTTCATATCACTCTCAATGGACAGAAAATTGAACGGCAAGAGAAGCTGAAATACCTTGGAGTTACATTCGATCGCTGGCTCTCGTATAAGTACCATGTTGAGCAAATCACAGTGAAATGCAGGAGAGGTCTAGCAGCCCTGAAAATAATGGCTGCGGTGCGTCTGGAGCAGAAATTACTATTCTTCTTTATCATCAGCTAGTCATATCGGTCATTGAATATTGGCTGGGAATACTCACGCTGTCAGTAACACAATGTGAATGACTAGAACACATTCAAAATGAAGGGATGCGCATAGTCTTGGGCTGTACGTGAGATATCCCCATTGTGACAGTGAGGTACATGCTTGGACTGCTGTCCAGATATGCGATGGCCCAAGCAAAAGCCTATATGCGAGTAACCACTGACAAACGGCCCCCATCCCTGCATGGAAACATAGCTGACATTAAGGGAGCAAGAATAAAGAGAGGGATGTCATGGATGGCACAGGCAGAGACAATGATCAAGCAGGTGGCCACAGTTGAAAACATATTCAAAGGGGAAGAGTGGAGTATGTCAGATGAGAACTGGATTATTTACCAGCAAGTCATCATCAGCCTTGGCAGAGAGTGTAGAACTTGGTGCAATGGAAAAGCAGAACTGGAAATTAATCAACTGATACATGATCATGCCTGGGATAATGATGCCATTGTGTATACAGATGGGTCTGTGATCCATGGTGAGAAATCAGGCTGGGGCTTCTCTGCTAGGGTAAAGGGCAGAATCGGTGCGAAACATAGCGGGGCCTACAAGATAACAACTTCCAGCATGAGAATGGAAGTAGAGGCAGTTACTGCAGCCTTAAGGTGGATGTCTGAAAGTTCATTCACAAAGGCAGTCATTGGGTCGGACTCTCAGTCCATGCTTCGAAAGGTTCAAAGTGGTTGGTTGCGGCATGAATGGAAAACATTCATAGAAGCTTCGAGTCCACAAGAGCTGGTGTGGATCTACTGTCCTGGTCATGCAGGGGTATGTGGTAATGAGAGAGCTGACAGACTCGCAGCACGAGCACCCACTGTGGGGACACTGGATATGGATAAGGGAGAGATACTGAGAACAATTAATGATCGCCTGTTAGAGAATGACACTGCAATAGATGAATCATCAAGGTTAAGACTGTTGGAATATGGCATCAAACGTAAGGCTAGCAGAGAAGGACGTATGAGAGGATGCATCTGTCATGTATACAACCAGTGAGCTACAGGAACAGTTAGCAATCACTCTTTGACATATACTGAGGGAGACTGAGCACCTATGGGTTTGCCCGGAGTGCAATGATGTCGATTCTATTCAACAATAACAATAACCCTTACTGTTTACTATTAATTGTTTATGCATCACCTACAGATGCTGCAGTTGTGGCTGTATGCTCCATAAGGAGTAAAAAAAAAGAGATGATGATATATTGTATACCAAAAGTACTGCAAAGAGGAGTGACCAAAAAAAACAATCAAAACATATGACTGATTAAATGTACATGTAATATTTAAAGGAACATATCTGTGTTACAATTGTTTGGGTTTAAATTTGAAAAGCGGACTACATCAACTTTGTGCATACCTCAGAATATAATCAATCAATCAATACCCTTTAGCTCCCCAAGGAGCATAAGCCTTCAACAAACACATGCCAAGTTCTTTCCATGTTTTCCTCATTTTTATTTGTCTCTAGTTCTCTTTTCCATGTGATTTCAATCTACCTCCAATTGTCTTGCCCTAGGGATTCCAGAACAACTATCAGGTAATACCATTAACAGCTGTGCTCAATGTGTGTCCAATCCTTCACCTTCCTATTCCTCTCTTACACCTAACGTCACCATTCTGTTCATTGTTATTATTTCTGGAGAATCAAACAATAAAATAAGCTACAGATAAAGCCCATGCATCAAACAACAAACAAGAGGGTGCTTAGAAAGAGAACAGATCAAGCACATGCAACATATACAAAACATATTGAAAAAGAGCTAATGGGGTTCGATGATTTACAACAATCAATACTCTTCCGCCCCCCCCCCCCCCCTTTCCCAAGTAACATAGGCCTTCAACAAACAAACACTTAGCCCTCCTATCACATGCCATCAAGTCATGGTCTTTCCATGTTTTCCTAGTCATTTGCCTATTACATCTACCCTGGGGATTCCAGAACAAGGACTGCCTAGTAATGTTATCAAAAGGTTTCTTTAAAGTGTGCCCAAATCCATCATCCATGTCTTCCCATTTCTTGCTCCACTGATACTTGTCTGGTCCTTGTCATCAGTTCCACACTGGTGACCTTGTCATACCATTTCAATCCTTCTATTCAATGCTAGCAACATTTATGAAAGTCGAACTTCTTGGTTGTTTCAGAGCCATACAATAGGACTGACTTGATGATGATAGGAAACTCTATACAGAGCGATACAACAGGAGGCAATCTGATCATCAGAATAAGTTCCCCCGTCGAACAAGTGTTTAGGCCCATTATAAGTTGAAGGTGGACTTGATTTCTTTTATTTCCATATATTTCCCAATGCCATGAAAGTTCCTCTTGCCTTTAGTATCATTATTGACACCTCGGTCTGTGCCTCCAACTCTTTCTATATTGCTTCCAAGATATATATGTATTATTCTTGTAGGAATGTTCCTTCTAGTGCAATCTTGTTATTGTTTCCTGCATTTCCATCGTTATCTTTGATTTAAAACAGACTTGAATAAAACTCAACAAAAACTAAGCAGGCAATATGATCAAGAGCTCACTTAATGTTTAAGAGCACAACTCATACGCTGCATGTTTTATGTTTACAGACTTAGAAGTGAAATAAGATATTACTTTAACTTCTTCTTCTTCTTCTTCTTCTTTGATCCACTGTCACTGAGCGTCAGCTCTTGGTGAATTACTTTAACTAAAGTGGTATATTCCTACTATTACTGTATAGTCAGATTCCTTAATTAAAGTAACATATTAGTTAATGATACTACATTAAAAAAATTTTTTTTTTTTTAACACTGAAAATCCTGCTGATGTTGGGATACACCCCCATTCATGTATGTTGGCAAATGTGTGTGCATGAACACACACAAGGTGCACTTATGCATGCTTACAAACATAACACAATATCCTTGTTTTAAGCAAACTAGTTCATATAATATACCATATTTTCAATTTACAGGAAGTTCAAATCATCACAACATGATAAATAAAAGTTTACAGGGGAACAGCTGAAACTACGATATACAGCAGCACACAGCTACAGACAGCAGTTTAATGTGGGATATCTTAAAAATCAAGAAACAAAAATCAAAATGTACTGTCCCAATATGCCATGAGTAAGAAGTGCTTCAAGATGAAGCAAACACTGGAGATCACTAGAAATAAATTAAAAATATACATAAAGTGAGGCATATGAAAAAGACCTTACAGAACAGAAAAGCCATCACAAAGGTCAGGTCAGTTACCATGCCTCAACGTGGAGGTGATCATGGTGTCTCAATAATCATTCAGATTACAGACATGAGGAAGAAAAGATACGAAGATAACTGTAGATTATTTACAAGAAATGAATAAAGAGAATGACTATTATGCAAGCACAAGTTGGTCACCTTCCTGATGTATGTGTGTGTGTGTCAATGGCATGTCACAGGTTAAACCCAAGCAGAAAATAGAACAGCAAACAAAAGTTAGTTTCCCTTTTCTTAGAAACCCCAAGATTTCAGAATGTCTGCTGCACAACTGCATAGTTTTTTTTTTTCCCTCAACTTCCCAGCAACTTTGTTACTCCAATTCTAATATGTGCACTCAAAGACCAATACTAATGAACAACTTTAAGAGCATAATATAATCCAAGAGAATTACTTGGTACTATATGACTGAATCTCTTGAAATATATCTGTCATGCCCTGAAATAATAATATTTTATACAACTGCCATGCAACATAGACTAGACTGTAAAGCTCAGTGCTTGTGTGCAAATTAGATGACTGTGCAAAACAGTAACATCATTTTAGCTAGTATGTTAGATAAAGGACAAAAAAAGATTAAATGTAAACAACAAATATTGCATACAGGAAGTAGAGACCATGCACTGCAGTTCTGTCCTACTTCTGGCAATTAAAATATGGCATTTCAAATGGTTACAGCTGTAACCTCTGCTATCCTTATACTGTATTTTGAGAAAGTTCAAATTATGAGTGAAGCTAACCTGATACAGATAATTTTATTATTGACAGTGGCACACATCAAGCTAAAAGACTAGCATACTTAAAGTATTAACTAGATCAGGATTTCTTAACCTGTGGTCAATGGTTCTTTTGGGGGTCTATGAATTGATTCTAGGGGATCCGTGTACATAAACTAAAAATTTTAATCTTATTTTCACCAACATTTTTACTCTGAACATTATCATATATTTTTGCATTCAAATAAATTTTCTTTTTACAGATTATCTTATTTTCAGTATGGCTATATTTATGTGTAACGATTTTTCTTTGTAATAAAATATATTATTTGTATTCAAAAATTTTAATTATGTGCCTATGTAAATTTTTCTGAGTAGGGCTCAGGAGCCTTCACCAGACAAAGGAGTCAGTAGACTTTACCAGACAATCAAAGGGATACACAAGAATGGGTTTGTGACAGTGGAATAAAGGGATGAGCAGGATAAGTCGAGCAAGTTGCAATAAAGAAGTAAGTTGCAATGAAGGCAATGATAAATTTGCATTCAGATTTTTGTTTGTGTAATAGCAACATAAAAACAAGTTTTGTTTGGAAAGGATTTGATTGAAAATATTACAGAATTAATTATTTATTCCAGTCCATGTTATTGTATTAGCATTGCATGTAAGTAGTAAAATGGTCATATTTTTAAGTCCATGTTATTAATAGTTTATATTTTACATATTAATTGCAAAGCCAATCCCAAATGTAAGGCCAAGAAGGAAAGCAATATTAGAAGCAAAGCAATATTAAAGCAATTGAAATTTGCATGCGATAAAGCAATAGGTTATTAGATAATAGCAAAGCCAGTTTCCAAAGCATTCAAACAAATACATGACAAAACAAGACAAGAAGAAAAAAGACAAAACAAAAAACCCCATTAGTATATTTTCACCTACAAATTAATAAACAAGAACGTACAGAGAAAGCTCCCAACCTGACATACACATGTCAATTATTTTAAAGTGAAGCATCTACATACATTTTATAATCATAAAACATTATAAAAGCTAAACCTTGGCCCCATGTAACTAAAAGCCAGCTAAACAAATACAGTTTTCTGCAACAGGGTAACACTATAAATGTCAAACATTACACTCTTCTCAAACCATAAATTAATAAATTTAAATGTACAGATTCAAGTAGTTTGGAAAATGTATTGCTGAATGGATGGATTCATCACATACCGCAGATCTAAAGTGTATTCATAAAATATGTGAGTGAAATGTATGCACATCAGAACAGTTATGCATCACAAGATTCAACTCAGAAGTGAAATCTAGTTCCTGATTACATTCCAATTAAAAAAAAAAAAAAAAGGGTAACCGCAGGTCCCAACATCCTGTTCCATTTAATACAAATAAATAAAGTGACTTTTTGTTTTTCAATCATGCAAAAGTTATTTTAAAAAAGTAAGAGTGAGTGGGTGTATGTGTGCATATATATATATTTGTTGCTTTGGTAATGCAGCTTTCTTTTCACATTTGCATATCTTATGTCTGTACTTTAGTATAGTTTAATTTCCTATTTGTTTTTATCTGGCTTATTTAACACCTACAATCTTCAACACAAGCATATTCTGAATGTCACTGAGCAGTTAGTTATCTATTAGATTAGTCTAAGTTTACCAGACCAAAAGGTTAATATTGGAACTGGTAAAAAAGAAAATTTTATAATTTATAAATCACACACAATCAAGACTGGTGTTAGACAGTAGTGGAGAAAATCATATTTAAAAAATTAATCAATTAACAATACCGTTAGCAAAAATGATAAATGTTGTAAAAATATAATAATGGAAAACATGTGACATTTACACATTTCTATCTTATAACTGAGATAATTTTATAGTGGGGAATATGCTCTGAAATGCCTCAATTTGTGAATGGAATAAGAGATGAAAAACCTGTACAAAAAATTCAAAAACCCCGTACAAAGACCAGCAAAACCTGTACAAAATAGACAGAAAAAAACATATCAAAAGAGTTAATTCGTGTAAAAAATTTTCAATTACAGCTGCATCATAGAGGCATGGGGACTTTGCCTTTTAAAACAGGTCTTCATTTATTTTAAAACTCAAACAATATTTGTCTGAGTTTATTTTGCACTGTAAAAATGATGTGATCGTGTCATCATTTAGTCTATTTCTGCGCTTAATTATCACTAACAGACCAGGAAATCCTGTGTTTGATAGGACCTTATCCTTTAGCACGCTGCATTGTTTTCCCGAAAATGTGCCCTGCAGCTGCATTCTTTTTCACAACACCCCCTTTTTTATAGTGGATGACTTGTAAATTCTATAGTTTTTTGGTCAATTGCTCTAATTTTTGGACTGTATAGAAATAAATGAATGATGAATCTGATGATATAAAATTTGTTTGTGTACATGTTAGATGTGATAGGAAGAGAGGTATGGAAAGATGAAAAAAACGATAAAAAAATTAAAAAAAATTTTTTTTTAATTTAAAATTTTTTTTTTTAATTTAAACATTTTTTTTTAAATTAAAAAAAAAAAAAAACCAACAAACGAAGAGTCCTTTTCCTTTGCATCTCAATGAAAGTCATTTGACCAATACAAATCAAATGACGATCTTTTCGTTACACCCATCATCAGTAGCAAAGCAACAAACGCCCTCGTCAGCAGTGACATTCGGCCGTAACCCTAAACCTTTCCGATAAACCTAATCCTAACCCCTAAAATTATACATACTAGCAATGACATTCTACTTTCGTTTCCATCTCTGCCATCACCCATATTCTGAGAACCGATATTAGCGCTAATAAAGACAAAGATCTCCTTGTCATCGCATCGGAGTCAGAATCCATTAAAATTAGAGCGAAAATGGCCGCGTGTTCGATGCCGATTGATTGCGATTTAAAAAATTCACAGAAAATAAACGCGGATACTCCCATTACTAAATAAAGATCGGAAACGGAAGCTAACTCTCTTGCAAATAACATTAAAAATGACGCAAATTACGGCTACGGTAGTGGCACAAGACGATCGATTTATATGTATGTTTAATAATTAGGCGAAAAAACCCGTACAGACGTTTGTACGGGCCGTACACATCTGAAAACGCAAACACCCCATACAGATTATGGGTAAACCATAGCGTGTGGCATGTATGCCGGAATTTATCTCGAACGGAAGTAAACACAAAACTGGGCAAATTTCAACAAGCTTCAACGTCTTCTATTTGCGTTTGAAGGGATTTTTTCACATTTATCTTCATCTTTATTTTTCCGTGTACATGTTATCTGTTATAACATAAACATAACATAAAATTAGCTAGAAAGGCATATGGATTTATATTGTTCATCCAATGTACTTTAATTTGATATATAATATGTTATACTTAACTCATGATTAGACACACATTGTCAGTAAACGTAAATTATGTATGTGTAAATTTTTGGGGCTTAAAAATAATTCCGTCCAGAGCTGAAAATAATTACGTACGGAAAGAGTTAAATATAATTTTCAAAGAAATTCCCACTCTGGGCACAGCTTTTCAAGTGCATGCAAGTATTTCCACCACCTTATTTCAGTTTAATACTTGTAACAATTGTTAAAGCTGCAGTGAAGTTAAGCATTATAGGATCTAAGAGTGATCCATCTTGCTGATATATGAAGAACTAAAGCTTTCAACTGATTTCATAATACATGCCACATGCTTCTGGTGAAGTGAAATATGATTAACCTATAAAGTGATTAAATGATTCTCCCAGCCATTCTTCAAGATACATATTCAAGTCTTGTACATATTTTAAATCTCAAAGATTATGAACATTATCTAGATCTGCTAGCATTAGAATATGCATGGAGGCATATCTGGAGTCATCCTTATATGACCACCAGCTATGCACAATGCTACAATATATGTTTGTGGAACCTATGTCTGTGAGGCTAATTACATCCTCACTGACTCTTGAAATCATCCACACACTTCAAGGGATTCCCCCTGTGGTGAAACTTGTTGAGAACCCAGCATTGCCCACTAAACTTGGAGAAGTCACTTGAGCCCCAGGCATAATTCTTTGACTTGGTTGACTGCATGCAGAAGGATCTCACTGTGGACCCAGTGATAGGCAGGGGATGCTGAGAAGTGGCTCTGTGCAGGACATGACAATTCCTTGGGACAGCCCAGAATCACAGTATTTTAGCTCTGCATAGTTAGAGAGCCCCTGTGGAAGGCGGGGAATGCACAGTATGCCACACACTTCTAACTCCTAGCTTGGAACAAGATGTGACGATCCTTTAAATGCAAGCCAAGCTGGAGAAACTGGAGCTCATGACTTCAACTCAACACGTTTCAGAATGGCAGAAAAGCCCCAGGAAAAGCTTAGATCTACAGTGTAGATAATACCAAGGAGTCTGCAACTTGATATTGGCTGCTAAAGAGCAAGAAGCTCAGCAGCCTTAGTTAAACAACAACAAGAACAGCAGCATTAGAATTTACACTCTGAATAAAATGTAAAGTTCTTGGCAAACTCCAATAACACTAGTCAACAACCAAAATGTACCAGAAATGAAAATAGCTGATCTTAACTAATTTTGGTGTGCTGAAAACGAAAATGACATTTAAAAATGTTGATTGGCTCTAGTTTTCAAGATATGTGCTACTAGTTTATTTAATTACGGTCAATTTATATATATGACGCAACTGTTGTGGGCGATTGCATAATTTTTTCTAATGACCAATAAAAATGTAACTAGAAGTTAATGATGCAATCCTAAATATGATTACATCACCTTTGTGTATAAATATCTTATCTCTGATAGAATTTTGCCATTAGTTAGTGCATTTGTCCTTATCAAAAGTATCGTAGTTAGAAATGCCTAGGACATGTGTGAACAGTGCTAATAATTTCTGTTATATATGTGGTGAGGTGACATTTCTATCACAAAAACAAAATATAACTAAAGTGATTAAGAAGGCGTACAGTTTGTATTTTGGCTGTAGAATAGGAGATCAAGATAAGAGCTGGGCGCCACACATATGCTGCAATACATGTGCAGCACATCTTAAACTGTGGTTGACTGGCAAAAGGCAAGCTATGCCTTTTGCAGTCCCAATGATTTGGAGAGAGCCCACTGATCATCTCAACAACTGTTACTTTTGCATGGTCCCTCCAATTGGGAAAGGCATATCAAAGAAGAAAAAATGGACTCTGGAATATCCAAACATCCCCTCTGCAATACGTCCGGTACCACATGGCGATGACCTACCAGTTCCCAAAGTACCAGAATCATTTTCAGCTTCTTCCACTGATGAAGAAGAGGACATTTGTGGTCCTGAACCATCAACCTCAAGCGACCCAGATTTTGAGCAAACTACATCCACTAAACCACACTTAATAACCCAAGGTGAACTGAATGATCTTGTAAGAGATCTGAATTTACCGAAGAACAAGGCGGAGCTTTTGGGTTCCAGATTGCAACAGTGGAATCTCCTGGCAGAAGATGTTACAATTTCTGTGTATAGGAACCGCCAGAAGCCGCTTATTGCATTCTTTTTCAAAGAAGGTGACCTTTCTGCGTGCCACAACATTTCTGGTTTAATGGCAGCCCTCAAAATCAATTACATACCGGAAGAGTGGAGGCTTTTCATTGATTCATCCAAGACGAGTCTTAAAGCCGTTTTGTTGAATAATGGTAATGTGTTACCGTCAATTCCAGTTGGTCACGCAGTTCATATGAAAGAAACTTATGAAAACATTAAGCAGCTTTTGAAGTGTATAAACTACGATCATCATCATTGATTACTTTGCGGTGACTTAAAAGTGGTCGCTCTTTTGCTTGGACTACAGGGTGGATACACCAAGTACTGTTGCTTTCTCTGTGAGTGGGATAGCCGTGCACGAAGTGACCATTACATCAGAAGACATTGGCCAATCAGGCAGTCATTGTAGTCTGGCAGTAAGAACGTTGAGAACCCAGCCCTTGTCGACACCAGCAAGATTTTGTTGCCACCCTTGCACATTAAGCTGGGTCTCATGAAAAACTTTGTCAAGGCAATGGAGGAAACAGATGAGGCTTTCAAATACCTCATCAGAAAATTTCCAAGACTGAGTGAAGCTAAAATAAGAGAGGGAGTATTTGTTGGTCCGCAAATTCGAAAACTTCTTCATGATGACGAGTTTCTTTGCGTGTTGCATGGCAAGGAAAAAGCAGCATGGCTAGCATTTAAGTCAGTTGTGGACAATTTTCTTGGAAACAACAGATCTGGTAATTACAATGAAATTGTAGAAAATCTCCTTCAGAAGTATAATAGTCTTGGCTGCAACATGTCTTTGAAAATTCATTTTCTCGATTCTCATCTGGATTTCTTTACGCCAAACTGTGGAGCGGTCAGTGATGAGCATGGTGAACGATTTCACCAGGATATTGCTGCTATGAAGACAAGGTATCAAGGCAATTGGAGCCCTTCAATGCTTGCTGATTACTGTTGGACTGTGACAAGAGACACCTCATCGATTGACTACAAGAAGCAAGCAAAGAGAGCTCGAACAGCGACAGAATAATGACGGAATTGGTTCAAATGTGCCTTTTTAAAACATGATATGTGAACTTTAAATAATGTTTTTATTTTTTCTATCATTTTATGTTAAAATTTCAATTAATTGAGTATGTAACCACAATTTTTATAATGCTAAAGTAGAAAGACAAGCTGTTCACCCCAGAGAATTAAACAAGCATACATTATTTGTATTACTGTAATGTAAATTCATCATTTAAAAAAAAACAGAGCCAATTGGTGAATTTCATTATGATATTTGAAATCAGCATGTCAAAATCAATAAGAAATGGTATATTTAATTTCTGGTACAAATAACTTTTGAAAATTTGTTGACTAGTGTAATCATTCTAAACCTTGAAAGCAGCTTCAGTCTTCCAAATGTTGTCAATCATTTCTCCATTTTTTAGTGTGTGTACTTCCCATGCAGCATGCAGTCTCCACTACTGCTGGTCCCCAGCATGCCTTGCACCAAAGCATTCATGTGCTCTTGAACCGGTAATTTCTGTAGCAATTTGTTTGATGTCATGAAGTTACAACCAACTGTGGCCTAGTATTTTTTTTTAAATTTGTATCTGCTCAAAACTAGACTTACTGAGCAAAATGGAACACATCAAAGACAAATTTTTCCATCTTTATGCCATTTGGGGATGATGGTTTCTGAAGTTGCCCATTAGAATCAACATAGGGAATCTTTTTCTTGGCCACGTGGTGCTTGAGCTGGGCTTCATTTTTCTTTCTGGGGAAGTAAAGATATTCAATAATACATGATGAAAACAAATGCAATCTACAGTATGCAGGTTGTGTACAATTCTTCTTGTATCTGCCTGACGTCAACTGCTATTATAATTTTAGGGGAGATATTTTAACACTTTCAGGCAAGTGAGATGGCCTTAACCAGTGCTTCTTAACCTTTTGGAGGCCCCCCCCCCCCCCCCCCCCCCTTTACAGCATCTTAAAAATCCTTGCACCCCTTTTAAAGCACATTAAGAAGCCTCACACCCCATTATCTTTTAGCATGCAAGACAAAGATAAAAGTAGGTTGTGAGAAAATGTTTACAAAATGTGACTAAGCTTCAGTATCTAATTGTTGTCAATGCTCTATTTTGTACAAATTAGTCGAGTTCTGAGTATTATATATTCTGAGAGTTTATGAGGATTTGCCTTACAACATATCTGGCCCCCAGAAGGTGGGTCTTGCACCCATGCTTAAGAAGTACTGGGCTAAATAATGAGTCTGTTATGTTTCAGTTCTTCACTCTTCCTTGCACAAAAACTCTCTCAATCCTAGTATCTTTATACTGAGGACTTATGCCTGCTAGCAGACAAGATGACCTGAATATAAGATGACATCTTTTCAGGAAGTAAATGAAAAATGCCTTTTTTTTAGTTATGGTATTCACATTTTGAATCATAAAAATGAAAACTCAAAACTCAGTGGAATTAAAAGAAAGATCAGATGGCAATAATATTTTCAGGGGTTACGCAATTTTGCCAGAAAACAAAAGAATGCCAACAGTGGAAAAATATAAACCAAGCACATCACTCTATGAAACTAGAAGTAACAGTTAAAAAACATAAGTCAGAGGGAATAGATAGAATAACGACACAAACAATACCAGTGCAACAGTGAGGATGGTACTATTGACAGTTACTTAAGAATAATGTCAATGTTTTCTGTGCAAAAGAAATTAAAGAAGCTTGTGAAAACCCAAAAGAAAAAATGGAAAAGAACATCTGAGGAAATACTACTAGCTTTGTTTACATGCACAAAAGACACTGCAAGTGTACTGAAGAGCATAGCATCATTTAGATCAACTCACTTAGTCATTAAGATGTTTGATTTCCTAGAGAAATTCCCAGCTCAAACTAAGCATTGTCTGATATGGAACAAGTAAAGTGTAGACTCACTACCAATTTATGCTGGGAAAATCCAAGGTGTTGCAAGGGAAAATATTGTGTCTGCCAAATTTTCATGGTTTCTGGAAATCTCAGCTGAAAAACTGAACTAGCCAGCTAGGTCTGTCAGCAAGTAGCTTAGCAGTATAATAGGCAGTAAAATGTTCACTTAATTTGGAATAATTGGTAGTTTGGACCAGTGGTAGACAGATGAAGATGTAGAGCTATCCAGAAGAGGAATGTGGGAAGACAGCTGTGCTTCTGTGGACAAAGTTTTTAGCCAATTTGATCCAATATAAGGTTTTCCTAGATTGAGGAATCAGCAGTGGATCTGACAGTGTTAGTTTGGAGTATTCTTTTTCAAGTACCATGCTAGTTGGCATAGGTGATCATGTCTCTCCTCACCTTCCTGCCCCCAGTGTTGTTTATCACTTCAGCTGATGGCATCTTTCCATGCCATAATGTCAAACTGTCAGACACTTTCTCTCTGTCGTACTCTGTATCTTTTTCCATCAATTTTTCCTGTGTTCACAATATATTTCAGCTTTCTTCTTCTCATAACATTCTCAAAGAAAGTGGATTGCTTCCTTCCAATGTAAGTAATAAGCTTCCAATGTAAGTAATAAGCTTCCAATGTAAGTAATAAGCTTCCAATGTAAGTAATAAGCTTCCAATGTAAGTAATAAGCTTCCAATGTAAGTAATAAGCTTCCAATGTAAGTAATAAGCTTCCAATGTAAGTAATAAGCTTCCAATGTAAATAATAAGCTTCCAATGTAAGTAATAAGTAATAAGCTTCCAATGTAAGTAATAAGTAATAAGCTTCCAATGTAAGTAATAAGTAATAAGCTTCCAATGTAAGTAATAAGTAAGCTTTGCACACTGGCTTTTTTCAAGACATCCTCATTACTCTTTTTAGCTGTTCATGGTATTCTTTATATTCTGTAGTAAAACCTCATCACTGTGGCCTCCAGAGATTGTCTTGTTTGCTTACTGATTGTCCGTGACTTGCTTTCAAGCGACAGGACTGGTTCTATATTAAAACCAAGAACTCTCTCTTATTTCCATTGCTAACAGTTTGTTGCCCAAAATACTTTTCATTTGATAGTGAGCTACTTTTAAAAGGGACAATTCTACACTTCACCTATGAGACGTATATTCAATCTAATGTTATTAATACGCTACAGTGCACTGCTAATGACAAGGACACATTCCATGTAAATTTTTCTAAGTGTGTTCCTGATGTACTCCAGTTCTCAGGGGAAAAAAAAGTGATCTTATTTTTACGTACAGAAAGTCAATCTCTTTGTTAAATATCACTTCATCAAAAGAAAAATGATGTTATGTTGTATGTACATGCTTAAGGAGGTTTACGCCACAACCCTGGGGAATCTGAGGACTCGGCAGAAGTTTCTTGAAGGCCTATGCTCCTTGGGAAGCTGATGAGTAATGAAGATGATGATAATGATGTACAAGCAGACTGGAGACTCCATGTTGTTTCAAACTTACATGCACACAAACTTGAGGAACTCCAGTGTGAAGAAGTGGTTACATATATTTCCAGCATTAAACATAAGTCTTCCATCGTGTGTTCTCTTCTCTGCTGTCTTCAGTGTGATCTCGCTGTACTCCACAACCTGATATTTGCCATTGACTTTGCACACAACCCCTACGGCCTCCTTCGGCACTGTCTTTTCCACAACCTGGTTAAAGCAGAGGAGAATTTATCTTTTAATTTTGTAAAGGCTTTTAGATGAAACATAAAAGAGGCTAAAAAAAAAGGCACACACACACACACAAAAACAGATGCCCAACCTGTCTGTAGGAATGCCTCTTACTGTTTCAAATACTGGAAGAATGAATACACATATATATGTATTGTGTATACATACATAAATACAAACATATCAAATGTTTTCCTTCACTTTGGTTAAGCAAAAAGGAATTAATATGCAAGAAAGAGATGATAAGAAAATGTTTTCTTTAGAAATAAAAAAAAATAAATCAAAATTCTAAAGAATAATTAATACAACTAAGAAAGTCAAAACAAAAATCAAATCAAATTAAAACCATCACAGGGGCTCACCTTGGCTCCACATTCAACATTTTTGCTCAGACAAAATCCAATAAACACAGGGTCTGCCATCTTAACTAGAATATTGTCTACACAGTAGACATGAACATATTTCACTCCACGGGCAGTAAGGTCATCAAGGACTCCCTGATCCCGCAGGGCCTGGTACAAGCCTCCATTGCCAGCTAAGGGGGAAAAAAGCAATATGGGATTGATAAATACAAAGAATTTTGGCTAGGTCAAGTTATGAAGGTTATTTAAGAATGAATATACCCCAATTATTTTCTGTTTTGGTGTGGTTCCATGCCCCATAAAGAGCGAAAAAGGAAATTACACTGATGATGATTTAACAATGAAATGGCAAACAGTAATATGATAATACAGTAGACATTCAAAAATCCGGCAACCTCCGGACCTGAGGAGTGCCGGATTTTTGAAAATGCTGGATTTTTTATGGTTATATATTCTGTATATATTTAACAGAAAATGACTACCTGTACACTTTATCTGCGATCGACAATGCACGATGTTTACGTTTTACACCACTTCTTTTATTTGCTGAATCCATAATGGGGCTAAACAGCAGCAAATAAATGATAAAATGAGAAGGAATGAGCAGGAATGCCTGTTAACATGTGCAAGCAAAACCCAACAGCTGCATCAAAACATAAACTGCTCCAGAAAACAGTGGCGCGCCAACGCGGTAAATTTAAAAATGCGCTCCGAAATCCATGCCGGAAATCTGAAGGAACCGGATTATCGATGGCCGGATTTTTGAATGTCAACTGTAGTGGGTTGTTCTTTGGAGGAACTCTACGTCTCCTAGTCATGCAGGAGTATGCGACAACGAAAGAGCTGATAGACTAGCTTCAAGAGCACCTATAGTAAATGCATTGGATTTGGACAAGGAAGAGATACTGAAGGCAATTAATGATCACCTATTAGAGAATGACACTGCAATTGATGAATCATTAAGGCTAAGATTGCTGGAGTTTGGCCTTAGGCCCAAGACTGGCAGGGATGAAAGTATGAGAGGATGCATTCGGCATATATACAACCAGCGCGCAATAGGAGCAATTAGCACTCATACTCTTCGACGTTTGCTGAGGGAGACTGAGCACCTATGGGTTTGTCCATGTGCAATGATGTCAATTCTTAACAACAATAACAAATAACACCTCTCCATCTCTCTCTCCATTCCAGTGATGTAACAATGTAATTTGCTGGCTGAGCAAATTATAGTTAGGATTAAATAAGAAGTTGATCATCACATAAACATTTATGATGAACAGAAACAAGCAGAAGATACAGTTCACACTGGAGGCATTTATTGAAAGATCTCAAATTTGTGAACACACACTCATTCAGGTTAAACAATTCACCTAGGCAAACTCCTGCCCAGGCCTTAATATAATTAGCGTTAATGAATATAACCTTCACATAGGGGTTTATCCTAGAACTGGTCTTAAATAACTGCATTAAACTACCATACAACTGCCAGTATTATAAACAGTTTAATTATACTTTAGCTGAGGGCTATCAATTCAGGGGCGCATTTCCACAGTCAGTTATGACTGAAGAGGACTAATACTACTACTTATTTACACATTACAGTAATTTTAGGGGTCGGAGTGGCTAAGAGGTATGGCATCCATCTCAAACGCTAAAGGTACCAGGTTTGATTCCCAGTAGAGGGAATATAATTTATGGACTTTTTTTTCAGAACCAGAGGATGTCATACTCCCCTCAGGTCTCCTGGGTAGTGAGATCGGATGCCTAGCCTTCTCAGATAAGAGCGAAAAAATAGGAGGTCCCATGTGCAAGTTGCGCACATTAAAAGTCCTACGACAGCTGGAAATCATAAAGAGTAGGCCATAAGGCCGCTGTCCTAGCAAAATTTAAACATTAGAAACCTAAACACCACAAAAATATTTATAGAATGTGTGATTCCTATATACACACACACTGGTATTCTCGCCGGTGCTACAGAGTTCGTGCACTGTGTTGAGATCCTCCTTGTGTGATCTAAGGGAGGAGATTAGAGCACTGATGGAGTTGTCCTTGTGCAATGAAGACTGTCCTTAAAACCAAATACTGTAATTTACTGACTGTGTAAGCCCATTTACTATCGGGTTTTTTTGGGCATCATCATCATCATCATCCATTTCCCTTCAGTTCCCTAAGGAGCATAGGCCTTCAAAAATGTTATGTCAAGCTTTCCTGTCCTGTGCCATCTGTTCAAGGTCTTTCCATGTCTGCTTTAACCCTTTCATGTCTGTCTCCAGTTTCCATGTCTGCTTTAACCCTTTCAAGTCTGTCTCCAGTTTCCATCTCTATATATTTTTCAGTCTCCCCCTCTCTCCTTGTTACGTGCATAATTATGATTAAAAAATTGCATAACTCATTCTAACCCAGGCAGTTTTCCGGTTTTACTCAGGTCCCAAAATGGTGGTATTTTTTTTTTTACAAGTGATGTTTTAAAAACAGGCAGTAGACATGTATATTAATTTGGCAGATATATGTATTACGCATCAAACTTTAGGAAATTGGCTGAAGAATGTTGTAAAACAATGTTGAGTTCTTATGTGATGTAATGATTGTTTGTTATGACTTGCAAAGTATAGAAATCATTAAAAAATTTAAACAACAAATTAATCAAAATTTTGCACTTACAAGTAAATATTTCAGCTCTACTTAATTTCTTGGTGGTAAAAGCCCAGGAATCAAAACATATCCAGTTGAAAATTAATTCAAGAAGTTTGATCACAAACAAATGAAAATTCTAATTTTTATGATTTTTTTATATGGTCACATATTGCTGAACTGGAATCTCACTTACACATTCCTTACCCATGCAAATTAATTAATTTATTACTTAAAAATATCAAATTTGTTAAAAATCCTTCTCGGAATCAAAAATAGGTTATTGTCACTATCGATAACATTCATTTAGAAACAATCTATTACAGTTGATCTGTTGATAGTTTATGACTGCTATGTATGTGACTATGCTACTTGTAAACAAACTGCCTCATGATGTCATTAATTGTAAAAAGCACTAGAATACTTTTCTCGCTTCCAGTTCAAAACACGTGGTCCGCAGGAAGTGTTTAAATGATTTGAACAAGCTACGGCCACTTATTTTTCGTTCAAATTCGGAACTCGTATCAAGCGGGAGCACCATGTGGCCCAAGGGCAGATCTATATGGTAACCTGGTGCACCATATGGCTTGTGGGTTAGAATGAGTTACTTCTCAAAGGATGAGAGGACAGTATATGGAGATGATTTTTTCAGGTGCTAGTGATGGGAGGCTAGTTTTCTGGGCTGGTATATATGAACTAAGTTTTCTGGGCTGGTATATATGAACTAAGTTTTCTGGGCTGGTATATATGAACTAAGTTCTTGTTTCATTCTGATCCAATTATATATTTTATTAATCCTCATTCAATTTTCTTTACAACTATGTACATACTTCTTAACTTGAAAAGAAGTGACCCTTAAACTCAAAGCGTTAGAAAATTCCTTGCATCAGACATGGGAAAGCCACCAAGTCCTTTAAGAGTTCATAATTTGTTTCCAGGTCCCAATTATGGGTTTCAAATGTTAAATATGACTTAGGAGGTGTAAATTAGGAGGACCCAGACCTCACCTCAAGGTCTTTAATATTTGGACATGCGCCCTAATATAACTGACTAGGTTGAACGGGACGCGCCTCGCCAAAACGAGGCAAAATGTGATTTTTTTTTAAAAAGGAGGTGGAAATGTGATTAATGCCAACCTTTTTTTCTGCAACCCTTAGTTACACTTTCAGTAAATATGACACACTCACCAGGAGCAAGGGCAATTTTAGACAGAGATTCCAGAATAATTTTGCCATCAAAGTCAAAACACGGAAGTAAAGTCTGTTCAAACAGAATCACATTCTCCTTATTCAGGCCAAAGTGGTCATGTTTGCGGAAGAATGTGTCTGTTGCCCCCTTTGTGTGCTCACTCGTCATAATATACCTGTGAAAATGATGAATTACTAATTTTATGATGATACACTCAAACATAGCATTACAAAGCAGTCCTTATTATGAGCACGAGACTGAAAAATGCACAGAGATGACAAATGGAGACAAATTAAAAGGATAAAGAAGGCATGAAACACCTAGAGTGGATGGCACAGGATAGGAGGAGCAATCATGAATTCATAGAAGGCCTATGATCCTTGTACAAAAGAAGGGTAATGAATGAATGTATGCACAAACAAGTGTAAAAAAAAATGAAAAGACCTTCAGTACAAATGGTTCTTGACATGCCATTTTACGATATAAAGTTGGTTCAAAAATCTTAGTGAGTTTATTTTAAAAATAACTACCTGGTAACTGATGAGAGGTCACAGAAAGTGGGTTTGAAAAGACAAAGATCTACTACTACTACTACTTAATCGTTCCCCTTCTACCGTGAGGTGTAGAGGCGAAAAGACAAAGATAATGAGAATAAATACGAGAAATGACATCAAGGGCCAAACTTGAAGAAACACCACTAAAAGATGTAGAATTGTACACATATCTTGGCAGCAATATAGACAAAGTTGAAGGGACAGACAATGATATCAAAATTAGAATACAAAAATCAAGAGGAGCTTTCATTGCATTGGGAAACATATGGAGATCAAGAGAAATCAAGTCCAACCCGAAAATAAGAATCTTCAAATAAAATGTCAAATCAGTCCTATTGCATGGCTCTAAAACACGGTGAACAACAAAAACGACAACCAAAGAGCTACAAAGTTTCATAAATGGGTTATTGCGTAGAATAGAAGGATTGAAATTGTTTGACAAGGTCCCCAATGTGAAACTGATGACAAGAACCAGATAAGTGCCAGTGGAACAAGAGATGAGAAGACGATGGCGATGGATAGGACACACATTGAGGAAACATGTTGATAGCATTACAAGGCAGTCCTCATTCTGGAATCCCTAGGGAAAGAGAGGCAGAGGTAGACCAATACAACACATGGAGAAGAGAACTTGAGGCAGAAGTGAAAATTATGAGGAAGACGTGGTTCTTTCCACTCAAAGCTGATGGCACGTGACAAGAGGACTTGGCATGTGTTTGTTGAAGGCCTATGCTCCTTGGGAAGCTAAAGGGTATTGACTGATTAACTGATTTAACCTTCATTACAAAACCCACTAAAAAGGTATATTAAGCACGTTGTTTAAGGAATGATTTGTAAATTAATGCCTCTAAATTTTTTTTAAACACTAAATAAATTGACGGTGAACTTGATACATATACTACAGGTCCGTATCCTTGAATCTGGATACCCGAAAACCAAAATATTCAGAAAATCAAACATTTTTTGGGCCGATCTTTGGTAGACTTTGGGCAATTTTTGAACACATTTGGGCCAATTTTTGAACACATTTTGGGCAACTTTCAAACACATTTTAGGCAACTTTGGCACGACATCTGGAAACCGAAACAATTATATTTCTGAAAAACGGCTATCCCTGAGCATCTGGGATTCAAGGATACGGACCTGTACTAATGGATAAACAAGAGTAATGTTCACCAATACATGTGAGATACGGACCTGTACTAATGGATAAACAAGAGTAATGTTCACCAATACATGTGAGACACAATACTCACAAAATCAGTAACCTATCAACCTACTTTTATTTAGAGAAACAGAAAGCAATATAACTGATTAATTTTACTGAAAATATAAATGTTGAATATTTGTTCTTTTTAATAAAAATCAAGTGCTTTGCTATTTAACACCACACGTTCTATGAATAAAAAAGATTATCTTAAACACATTCAAAGTGCATTTAGACAGACCGGTTCTATAACAGCAACAGATATTTAACTTTAAAATCAAAGTTAATTTCTCTGAATTTCAGATAAAATGTTAAACTTGTGAAGAGGCCAAGAGTTTTATCACGAGCAGATACAGGAGCAAGAAGCAAGCAAAGCATCCAGGCCACCAAACAAATGGTGCATATTATCAGCTAAGCAGAAGTGAACAAGTATTAATCTTCAGACTTTGCACAGGCCACAAAAGATTAAGATACCATCTATTCAACAAGCTGATGTAAGGAACTACTGATGAGTGTAACTGTGGCACCGATAAAATGACTGCTGAACATCTCCTTCAAAGGTGCCCAACATATGAGGAACAGAGAAAGCGCATACAGCCTTCACCGGTACCATTTCTGGATAAACTGTACGGAGACACCAACAGCCTCAAGCTGACCACTGCTTATCTTTGAAACATATTCAAGTCGACGTCTGAGAGTGAACACAGAAGAAGAAGTGGTTACAGTGTAAAAAAACATGCAATTTTTCAGGACACGTTTCTCTGTAAATATCTTTTTTTTCCTGATATGGATATCTGAAAGACCTTTCTTGTGATATGTGCCTCTATATCTAAAAATACAGCATGCTACCAGTGTCATGGCATTGCACCATATACTTCATTTATAACATATTAACAAAACTGAAATTTTCAAGAGAACAACTCAAATACCAACCAGGGCACTGCACAGGGCTTGCCTGTTGCTCTCTCGGCCAGTCTCTCTAGTTTGACGATTCTCTCAGCTTGAAGCTGGTACAATGTTTTTCCTGAAGGTAGGCCAACACTGTACATTCCTTTTGGGTAGGGGACACCTAGTCTTGTCCCTTGGCCTCCAGCAAGCAACAGGACTGCCACTTCACTGTTGCCAACTGCTGTTAGACCTAATAAGTTACAAAAACTGAGTGTCAATATCCTCATGACTCCAATATGTGTTTATGGTTTGGTTTTAAGGACTATCTTCACTGCACACAATCAGCTCCATCAGTGCTCCAATCTCCTCCCTTAGATCACACGAGGATGATCACAGTCAGTGCACAAACTCAATAGCACCGGCAAGAATCCCAATATGTGTATGTAGGAATCACACTAAAACATGGATTATGATTTTCAAATAGTGAAATCATAAATCACTTTCGGATAAGAAACTTTATACAGTTTTTAACGTTGTTTGAGTCTTTCTCAGGATATTATTTATTTGTTCTTGTCCCAGCTATGTTGTTCTCAGGCATGTCCTAAGAGGTGCCTAGTATAAAGCTGTGCATAGGGCTGGCAACTTCATCATGTAACAAAAACTGCTACAAGAAACCACTGCTAAAGAAACTACTGCTACAAGAAACTACTGCTACAAGAAACCACTGCTACAAGAAACCACTGCTACAAGAAACCACTGCTACAAGAAACCACTGCTACAAGAAACCACTGCTACAAGAAACCACTGCTACAAGAGCAGGTCAATGCTGCGTGGGGCTTCCTGCTGAGGGGCCTGGTGCAGTGATGTGGTGCCACACTTTATAGGGAGCAAAAAGACAAGAAAATGATGATGCACAAACAAATCGTAGGACTCATCACACACAAATGGTAGGACTCATCACACACAAATGGTAGGACTCCATCACACACAAATTGTAGGACTCTATCACACACAAATGAACATGTTCTGCGTGTCACCCTGCCAAAGTTCAACACAGAAACAAAATATTCTGCATGATCACCAGTCCCAGCTTTCTCAATGGCTGATACAGATTTATAATAATAATTGTTTAACAACCCATTATTTTTTTCTTTATTAAAAAATACAAGACTGTTTTAATAAGAAAAAAGAAGTAAAAAGAAAAAACGTGAGCTGCATTTTTGATATTATAAATTTAAATTCTTCTTATTACAATAAATACATTTTTTGCTCATATATTATCAATGCGAAACAACAGTTGCATTATTTATTTTTTTTTTCTTCAACTAAATGTGGCCTGAAGTGGGAAAAGTTGGGAATCCCTGCTTAACAGACATATTAGTTTAGATTTTAACATTTCAGATTTCAATTTACAGATAATTAGAATGCATAATCCCAAGTATATTAGTCAATCCTAGATATAAAATGATACGTATACAATATACCCTGAAATATTGAAGTGCCTGTGTAGTTCTGGTTCTGATGGGGGGGGGGGGGGGGGCAGTGGTAGCTCTGAGGAACAGAGCAACTGTTCCCTCAGGCATGTCGTAAAAGGTGACTAATATGCGGTTGTGCATGAGGATGGCAACATGTCAAACAAGTTGCTACAGAAATCAATGCTGTAAGAACACACTAATGTTGTTGGTGCAAGTTGGCAACACCCTTACATAAACAGAAGCCTGCATCATGCAAGTCATAGGCTCATGTAGTTTTGGTTTCTGTGGCAATTTGTGTTACATGATGAGGTCGCCAGCCCCAGCCCCCCCCCCATCCCCAATACATGACCTCATATTTGTCGCCCTGTACAATATTCCACAGGGTTCAGTAGATCTTTTCTTTCTTTGACTTCAAGTAACTAAAATTGGAGATCCATTACAACTAAAATTACTGAATCCTCTTAATTCAAATGTTTAATAAAAAGAAAAGAAAAATTCTCTCTATACCTATGTTTCTGTACTTTTGTATAAGGTCATCGCTACTTCTTGCCACACTTCCACACACGGCCGGTTCCAAAGGCTCCAAGCGGTCATCGATTTTCTCAGTGTTTTCATCTAGGGAAAGTTTTGCTTCCTTGAAATACTCATTAGCGTCCTGGAATGAAGATGATGGAATGAAGAAAGTAACTGGTGAAACTGTTTAATTATCGTGAAGTATCACAAAAATAACAGGACTGGTGGAGGAATGAAGAAAGTAACTGGTGAAAATGTTTAACTATGGTGATGTAACATAAAAATAAAAGGACTGGTGATGGAGTGCAGTAATTAACTGGTGAGACTGTTTAATGAGGTGAAATAACACAAAATGAACAGGACTGATGAGGATAGCCACAATAAAACTGTATAACAATGGTACACATAACACAAATATAACAGGACTGATGAGGATAGCCACAATAAAACTGTATAACAATGGTACACATAACACAAATATAACAGGACTGATGAGGATAGCCACAATAAAACTGTATAACAATGGTACACATAACACAAAATGAACAGGACTGATGAGGATAGCCACAATAAAACTGTATAACAATGGTACACATAACACAAATATAAGGTCATGTCGTCACTCTTCAGCTCCCCAAGGAGAAGAGGCTGTCAGCAAATTGTCCTGTTCCATCAGCTTCCATGCCTCCTTTATCCTTGTCATTTCTCTCTCCAGTTCTCTTCTCTGCCTGTTTTTGATCTTCCTATACACTAGGTATTCCAGAACAAAGGTTGTCTTGTAATGTTATAAACAGGTTTCCTCAATGTGTGTTCTATCCAGCGCCAGCATAGTCTTCTTGTCTAAACATAAGGTAGTCTTATTTTATTTGTGATTATGTGAAGTTTCTTCATAAACATTTTGTGTTATATTTCATCATTATTGCCACCACCATTATTCAGGTCCATAACTCCTGGTTATTGAGGCAACACAGAGGATAAGTGCTTGACTCTTTTTCATCGACTATTAGATTATTTAGTATCATGACGGGTAGATTTTGTCATTTATTTATGTTATCAATCTATTTATTTATGTTATCAATCTATTTATTTATGTTATCAATCTATTTATTTATGTTATCAATCTATTTATTTATGCTGTCAATCCACTTGTTTTTCTCTTCTTTTGTCTGATTCTTTGCCAGAAGGAAAATCTTTGGCAGCCTATGTGACTCTGACATATGGTCACACCACGTCAGCTTCTGTTCCTATGCTGTCGTGCAAAAGTATTATTGTCAGATAACATGCATGCATGTCTTATCTGTCCATTTGCAATAAGGTTCATGCTTTGTGTTTACCATAAGAAGCATATTTACAGAATGAACTGGGCAAATAAACCAAAAACATTCAATGCTGTTGACTAGCATCTTTGCAGTTTCTTGTTCTTGTAATTCTGTAAAACTGCACTCGTTCCTTTTGAATGTTTCACCAACCACATGATAACAGGCTGACGATGAACATGACAGCTATGATAATGGTCAAATAATCATAATGGTTTCCATATTCAGTAGAACTCTGATTATCCTAAACAGACAATCTAAATTGCCAATTAACCAAATCATCAATATCAAGGAGCGTGGGGACAGACTGCGAAGAAAGACCCCTCCACTGACTCAGCCAGCATGGTCATCAGCGGAGTACTAAAGGGGGTGTGTGGAGGGCAGTCAAACGGGAAGAGGGGGTGGGGTGGGGGTGTGTGCACGCGTGCACCATTGGACACTAGTGTCGAAGAATGAAACATACCGTGGAATCGCCTAGTAGTGTTTCTGAAATATAGTTCAATCAGATTCGCACATTTTGTGCAAGCTCGCCGACAACACGTTGCCTAACTTACAATGGAAATATGGCAGCGACCACATTTGTGTTAGGACTGCATCGTTTCAGTAGAAGTATTATAAAACTGATGGACATAGTGGAATTCTACTTAATCTTTTTGTTCAAGGAGGAGACAACATATTTGTGGATATATTAGAAAGTGTAATGCGTGTTGTATTTTAGGAGATAATCGCAAATAATTGTGTCAAGTTGTTAGCAAATAGGGATAAAGTTCACTTTTGCAAAGCATAGCAAATCAAAAGTTTAACAGATTTGGAAAAGCTACATATAGAAAGAAAGCTACACTTCTGCTAGATAAAAAGAGATAAGGATGGAAACAATAGCTGGTGTAGGAGATGAGCATGACGAAGAACCGTGGGGAATGAATAGCACAGATGACCAAAATGTACTAGTCCAGCAAAATAAAATCTCACACCAAAGTCTGCTGACGTCACAGTTCTAGCTTACGCTGGATGCAAGGCTATTTAAGCTGTGCTAAATTTGAATGTGGACACACACGAAATCAGTTTTTGCATGACGGACAGAGGAAAGAGCTAGTCACGACTTCTTTCACTTTTTGTGTACAGTATTGTGGCAGCCTGCATTGACCAAGTCAATTGTCCAGATGTGTAATTTCTGAGGGCTAGAGGGTAAGTTGGATTACTGTAAATACATTTGTATATATAATGCAAATATCTGTTTCAGGTTATTCAAGATAAGTTATTGTGTAACTACATGATTAATGATTTAATGGATGAATATTTTAAAGATATGTGTTGATGAATGGAAGGAAGGAAACCAAACCAGACACTCAGTGTTTAATCATTAAGGATCACTCTAAAAGTATTAGAAGTTGACAGGAAGAAGAAGTGAAATGGACTAAGTAAGCCTATCTTGAATGTAAATAATAATGTATTATAATGTATTATATAATGTGTTCTGGAATTGCACAGTAGACACCTGTCAAACTGTACATGTAACAATCACATGTGTGCATTCATACACATGCATCATCAGAGACACTCACACCCACCACAGTAGACTTGTGGATATCATAAGAAGATGCTATCCACGGGCTCTGTATTGTTGCAGGTTCAATTCAGTTCATGTCAGAAGATCAAACCAGATCTACATCAAGGAACTCAGAAGTGGGAACTCCTAGTGTTATCCTGCATAATTGTCAAGGAGCACTGCAGTGGGACCACTCATATTCACTGTTATCTCTAATGTATGAGAACATCAGTGAAGAGTGTCATCATCGTGTGTAACCCTATCAACTCTGGTCTGGGACATTGCAGTCTAGCAGCCCAAGAGACTTTTAAGATAAGTTCAACACCCCATGAACTATTGTTGAAATTTAAGTGCAAAAGAGAGGATCTGCCCTGGGTGCCAAATAATTTAAGTATGCCCCGTGGCAATTTGGCTCGTTTGCTTTCTCATAATTTCTTCTCGCCTTTATTATCTATTATTTCAGCATATTTAAGGCATATAATTTTGTGCCTATCCTCTACTCAGAATTGTTACCGTTTTTTCTTACTATCATTGCTCACGTTTCATGCTTTGATGCATGACAGGGCCAGTCAGTTTGCTCATCCCTGAGAGATTAATTGTATCACTAAACGTGTTAATGCCACATTGACTCCAGGTAAATGCGAGCATAAAGTGTTTGTTCAAGATTGCGTAAGCACTTCCGATTCGACAGTAATGGACTAGCAATACGGGTTTAATTGTATAGACCAAGATTTGTCTAGACAGGCAGTCGGTTTGCGACAAGTCATGTGATACAAGAGGTCAGGAGAGTCTGATAAACCATGTAATCAGACTTCCGAATTACTCGGGATAGGTGATTATAGATAAAAGCAATCTTGGAAGACATTTTGAAGAGTGAGCAGGAAGTGTGATGTAAGTAAACTTTGACATTTTACGGATATCACTCCATATACGGAGGATGACTGTTTGAATTCTCAAACGTATGAGTCACACAGGAAATCCCATAAGCACTACTCTATCATAACATGTACTTTGAAAGTACTGGCTGGCATTTGAGGCGTGAATAAACAATCGCTATGATTGGGAGTTTGTCAAAAGCGCCAGGTGGAAGCATGGGCCGGGAACCTAAGATATAACGTAGAAAAAAATTTACATACAGCACTGCATTCCAGAAATCGTCAAAGTAGACAGACCAGACAAAGCCAGGAAAGAATAGAGTCAGGATTCTGAATTTATAGGACCGGACAAAACATATTAACAGCATCTCTGTTCATCAGTAGAAAACTCGCCAATATTAATACGGAACACGGAATTCTACAGGATCACTCACAAGTCACAGAGGGATTCTAAAATAGTAATAATACCCCAGACGTGTGTTCAAGGCATCTGTGTTAAGTTGCCAAGACTGTTCTACTGAGCCAGAAGTCTAGGATATCCCAGTATTGTGGTAAGTTGTAAACATAAATTTCATGATGTGAATTTGCCATGTTTATACTTGCTAGTGGTGTTAAAGATTCATACTGGGCTGGCAACCTCAGCACATGAAAAGGATACATTCATGAACCACCACAGCAAGCAGAGATGATTGCTTCATGCTAGTTCTCATGGAAGAACCAAAAGCAGAAGTAACACCAGACTCTGAATGGAGCAGGGAGTGAGTGATGATTACTGGGCTGGTAACCTCATTACGTGAAAAAGATACATTCATGAACCATCATAGCAAGTGGTGGTGATTGCTTCATGCTAGTTCTCATGGAAGAACCAAAAGCAGAAGTAATTGGAATGGAGCAGGGAGTGAGTGATGATTACATCAACCTGTGCATAGTTGTATGTTACCATTTCGTGAATGTATGTAAACTTAATATATTCCTTCAGGCACAAGCCACTGCCACTGTCCAGTCACAAATTTGTCCTCAAATTAACTGACATACTGGTGATTTTTCATCACATGCCCTGAGTATATGATATATGCTCAGGGAGAGTAAAAATATGAGAACATAAATGGCTGACGGACAATGGGAAAAGGTGCCTGATTAATATCAGGCAAACAAAGACATAGCAGCGGAATTTGTTCTTTTATTCCCTCTAAAGTTTGTGGTACCAATATGAGGCGACCTGACTATTTGCGGTTCGACTCGGAGAGACCATTTGCTGTACTACTAGACTGTGGTTCAAAGCTTGAGATCGACACTTGAAGATTCTTGCCTTAACTGGAGAGGTTACTTCCTGAACTGATCTGGAAATGTGCCCTCACTCCAGAGATGAATCCACGGAAAAGCAGCATCGGCACTTCAGCATTTTGGCAAGTCCCAATTTTAACAGGCCAAACATGACCAAAATTTTTTTTACCTATATTCATCAAGCTTAAATAATTTCTGTGAAGAAACCTATTTATTAACATCACCAACGAACATTTATTTACACGTGTTAAAGTAATTGATCATTAAATTTGTATATGTAGACTCTGACAAATTCATAGTTGAATTAATTATTACAGAGCGAAAAGCACACATATGACCCAGAACCTCTATTGTATGTTCATATATATATATGTCTATATCGAGCTAATAAGAGGAATTTCGCTGAATTAAATCAGCTGGGGGCTTGAACGAGCTAAATAATTCATTATACATCTTTACAAAAGGCGGAGGGTCAGATTAAATAGTTAATGTGCTCAGACTCATTCAGCATTGTTCTTGACTTCTGAAATATCTTGTGAATACTTCCTCAAGGTAGACGCATCATTATCCTTCTATCTACAACTCTGCCAAGAGTAATTTTGTGCGAAGGCAGACACCTCTGAAGACCCACAATAGATACTCTAGGTTTTGATCACTACTGCAGAGAAAAGGGGAGGCAACCCGTGACAGCCCCTGATGGTCCCGTAGTGCAGCCAGTTTAGTGTTTGCAGTTAGTTTTATTATAATTTTCATGGATGCTACAAAATGTACAATGTCAAATAAAAGAAAATGTGTTGGTCTGACAAAGGCGGACAAAGCGGAAATACAGCTATTAATTTCTTGAAAAGGAATCAGGGAAGAAAATCACTTAAAGATATGGTGTAAGGGCAGCCACAGTTTTTGACATTAAAAATAGTGAATGAATTCTTCAGTTCGTTTCTGTATTCAAAAGTGAAAAACACCCCAGAAGAAAAACACAGATAAAGACAAAGTAGAAGAAGCAATATACAAATGGTTTATGCAAGAGCAACAAAATCAGCTATGCAGACAATTTCAAGACCAATTTTATGTGAGAAAACTATAATGTTTAATAAAGGCTAATTAATAAAATGTTTTTTCATGTGTTGGCCACTCGAAAAGCAGCAGCTGGGAGACTTTTTCAGGCCATAAATCGAGGATTCCTCAGCAAGAGAGAGGTTGGTAAGAAAACGAAGATGGCTGTATACCGCTCCACCTATGTCCCAGTCTTGACATATGGATGCGAGTCATGGGCAATGACTACAACCCACAAATGCCAGATCCAAACCTCAGAAATGAGGTATCTGAGGAAGGTGGTTGAAGTAACAAGAAGAGACATGGTACGCAACCAGACAATACGTCAAGGCCTTAAATCCCAACCCCTGCAGACCCAAGTAGAACAGTCAATACTAAGATGGTTTGGCCATGTCTGCAGAATGGGAGAAGACCGGCTACACGACAAGCATGGGAAACAAAGAGCCAAGGATCCAGACCCCCAGGACGACCCAGAGTCCGCTGGGAGGACAACATTAGACAATCTTTGAAGGACCGAGGACTAGAATGGAACCAGGCCAGGAGGAAGACAGCCGATAGGATAGTCTGGCGCTCTCTCTTCCAAACCTCTACACCTCACGGTAGAAGGGGAACGACTAAGTAGTAGTAGTTTTTTCATGCATAAGAATGTTGTTTTCTTTAATCCACAATTATCCGAACAACCTTGTCACGAATTAATTCATGTAAGTGGAGTTCTACTGTGCTTCATTTTTACTATCATTATGTCTTTCTTGTTCCAACTTTCTCTGTGCTGACCTGAAAATTTAAGGCCAAGATGTGCTGCTGTATAAAAGACATGGTCTGAGTACCATATAGAACATCGCGATGAAGCATCCAACAATAATCGGCAAGCATGGTCACACTCCACCGTCCTTGAGAACGTGACTCCATTACGGCGATATCTTGATGGAATCGTTCTCCATGTTCATCGCTGACTTCGCCAAGGTTGTCAGGGAAAAAGTCAAGATGCGAATCGAGCAAATGGATTTTGAGGGACATGTTACAGCCCATAATTATGTATGCATCTATGCACTGCTTAACAATATGCAACATAGTCGACAGATTTGTGATTTTCCAGAAAGTTATCGACGATCGGATTTGAATGCCATCCATGCGCGAAGTTCACTACCATGTAACAAGTTCTCGAATTGTTTGTCTGCAATAACTTTCCTAATCTGAGATCCTACAAACATACCTTCCTTTATCTTTGCATCGCTAACTTGCGGAAACTTTTCTCGAAGATAAGTGAAAGCTTTGCTCTTTTTATCTAACGCTTTTACAAAATTCTTCATGAGCCCCAACTTTATATGTAACAGTGGTAAAATGAATGTGTCTTTGTTAACTAATGGCTCGCGTATTACATTTTAATGCCCGAGCTGCATACGATCCCGGATAGGCCACACCTTTCTTGCATAATGTTCCTGTCTGTTGCGGCTGTCCCATTCACATCGGAAGCAACAAAATTTAGTATACCCAGTCTGCATGCCCGTGAGAATTGCAATGACCTTTAGGTCTCCACAAATCCGCCATTGGTAGTCATTGTACTTTATTTTTTCCAAACATTTAGCCATATTGTCATAAGTTTCTTTCATATGAACAGAGTAGGCGACTGGAATTGATGAAAAAAAAATTTTCACGGCTTTTAGACTAGTCTTGGAAGAATCGATGAAAAATCGCCATTCGTTGACTATGTGCTCATGACCGTTTACATCTTTGCAATAGCAAATGTCATCATCCATCTCAAAGTATTGAACAAGTTCTCTGTGTCTATGACGAAATTTAGATATCGGAGTATTGGGCGCTAAAAGATTCCATTCTTTGAGTCGCGAACCGAGTAATTACGCTTGTCGGTTTGTGAGAGCGAGATCACGTATTTGATCTGAAAGTTCTGAGTGGTTGATTGAGGAAACACCATCATTCACCGGTATGTAATCTGAGTCAGGATTGAATTAGTTTCTAAAGCAGGTAAACTATCACTTTCTGATGGTTCATTTACAGTCCAACGGATATTGTCTGGTGGGTACTGGGATCGGACACGTGATTGGATCATGAGGCACTGGTTTCGAAACAGATTCAATATTTGGATAAACCACAGACTTTCTAGTTTTAAAAGTGAAACCATGGATATTTGTCAAGCAGAAGTAACAATCAGTAATGTGATTTGTATGTTCACGCCATATTACTGGCACTCCAAAAGGCATCGACTTATGCTTCGGCGATTTTCGTAACCAACCTGCCAATGTATCGAACAAACTGCATTTGGCTTCCAAGATTTATTTGCATCATCAACTTTCGAATCGAAATAAAGTTCTTATGTTTTCTTTAGTAATGGTGTAAAGTTTTTCTGGTCAACAAGATCGGTAAAATATCCGCACACGTAACAGAACAGATCAGCCGAATTTCTACAACTTCTAGAAGCCATATTTTGCTCAGAATTATTTCAAATACAGTAAACTATTTGAAAAAATCGCGTACATATGTCATGCATCTTTTAGCTGTATAAAAAGTAGAATTATTTTGCATTTTATTAATTTATAATAAGTTATATAGTAAAAATGAAACGGGGCAAATAAACGGTTTTCCCCAAAAATATATTTATTCACAAATATCTTAAGAACCCGACGTGATAGAGATAAACGGATTTCAGATTTGAAATCAGCGCAAGAAACTGACCTAAGAACACTTATTCTTATATAAGAAAGAAAAATGTTGTTTGTCAGTGTATTCACTAAAACGTACTGGTATTTAAAAAAGAAAAAAAAGGTGTAGATAATCACTTACTTGTAAGTTGATACATCAATAAGCCAAAATACTGAAAATGTAATTATGAAACACTAAAATACAATGAAACTTACATATATTAAAACAATTCATACATAAAGTGAAAGAAAATCATGTGCATGAAACAACAGTCATGAAAAGCACCCATGTAAATGAAAGAACACTTATGTAATGAAACAGTACTCATGTACATGAAACTGCACTTCTGTACAAGATGAACTCTTCTGTATAAAAACACTTATTTTTAATAAAAGCAACCACTGCTGTAAAAGAATAAGGTAAAAAAAAAAAAAAAAAGCTAAAGCTAGTCCAATAGCAGACCCTGCGCAGAGAACTGAAGTGTTAGAGACTTCACCACACTAGGTCCAGCACAGAAAACTGAAGTGTTAGAGACTTCACCACACTAGGTCCAGCACAGAGAACTGAAGTGTTAGAGACTTCACCACACTAGGTCCAGCACAGAGAACTGAAGTGTTAGAGACTTCACCACACTAGGTCCAGCACAGAGAACTGAAGTGTTAGAGACTTCACCACACTAGGTCTAGCACAGAGAACTGAAGTGTTAGAGACTTCACCACACTAGGTCCAGCACAGAGAACTGAAGTGTTAGAGACTTCACCACACTAGGTCCAGCACAGAGAACTGAAGTGTTAGAGACTTCACCACACTAGGTCCAGCACAGAGAACTGAAGTGTTAGAGACTTCACCACACTAGGTCCAGCACAGAGAACTGAAGTGTTAGAGACTTCACCACACTAGGTCCAGCACAGAGAACTGAAATGTTAGAGACTTCACCACACTAGGTCCAGCACAGAGAGCGTGGGGTGACCAGTTCCCTTCCTCGCTGCCTTTTCCTTCCCTAACTAAAAGTCAGGTACCCATTTACAGCTGGGTAGACTGGAGCATGTCGGTACCGTGATTCTAACTCGGCGCCTTTGCTGCGAGAGACCAGTGCTCTAATAACTCTGTCAATCGGACACAAGACTTCTGTATAAAACAAACAACACTTCTATATAAAAACAACACTTCTTTTACATAATGAGATGGCTAGCTCCATAATAATAATAATAAATTCTTTAAGCACCAAACATGGCGCATAAGGCAGAAACCAGTGCTCTCCAGGTTGTACGTTGTGACGCCAAAACCTGGTGCAGGAGTATGTAAATGCTTGGTGCAGGTTTCATGCAGAGAAACCTGGTGCAGGAGTGGCTCTGTGTTTCTTAGGGAACAAAAAGACAAATGAAGATGATGAATATAGCTGTTGATTAGAAAGAGGTCTTCCACTACAAACCTGGTAGAAAACAAGAGAGAGAGAGAGAGGAAGGACAACACAGTGAGAAGGTACTGGACAGTCTAACACATGTACAAGACAATCAACAAAAGAAGGGACAGAAAAAAAAAGGGAAGGAGAGACAACAATGAGAGAAGATAAGGAACAGTCAGTCTAACATGTTAAATAAATAAGTCATACACACAGGTATGTTTTCAGGCACTCGTGAGAAATAAAGAAGTAGAAGACTAGACAACAGAAAAACAACAGAAGTGATAGTCTTAACGGGAATCAAACCCAGGACCTTCCGAACGAAACCACCGCCTAACTTCGGGAGCGAATTGTTGCTACCCTCTCTGCCAACTGGGCACCACAAAAATAGTGCTTTGTGGACAGAGCTCTAGCACGATCTCTCCATGTAACACGGATATGTACCTAAGGACGACCCAGACTAATTATAGACGCAATCACTTCTGCAGTTTTCCTATTTAACAGTATAGGCCAGATTACACTTTTACGACACTGACCTTAATATACTGCTAACATATTGCATGGGAGACAAAAGAAAAGAAATAAAAAACCAAATATAATACCAGGGACTAGAAGTCATTAAGTGAAGCGACATGATTGCTTGGGCGGTCAGCATGACAAGCAACAGTCAATAGCAATACAAATTATGAATATTGCCACAGTTTCGTTTTTAACTTCCAAATCAGTGAAGTTCATGCCTGCAGCCATTCTTCAAGCCTCGCACTTTCAATACCTCCCTGGGCATGGGTGTATTTGATGTGATCTCTATCTTAATCTTGCTGCGCCCGTCTTATGTTTTCGGCTGCTCTCCTTTCCCACCCCGCACATTAAATCCATTCTTGCATACATATTATTTGCCTTTCTCTTCGCGTGACAGATACAGTATAATGTTTCAGAAAATAATGAAGAACGTTACATAACGTTATCTAGCCAATCGCATTGATCCTTACATTATGTATAATCCATTAATACGTGGAACTGAACAAGACATATATGATCTATCCTAATGAATGCAAATTATGTCTTAAATTTGCCACCTCCCCGTGACGAATTATAAGTTCATAACTTCAAACAACAAATTAACCGCATTACTCATCATCATAAATGTTTTTTTTTCCCCACAAGAGTCGCCATTGCAGTAGGTCCCCTAGCGGAAAGCCAGCAACAAGCATTCACGTGCTGTTTCAGCTGTAGTTTTGGTAGCAACTTGTTTTACATGATAAGGTTGCCAACCACATAACCACATTATTGCCATGAGGTACAGCCACATAACCACATTATTGCCATGAGGTACAGCCACATTATTGCCATGAGGTACAGCCACATAACCACATTATTGCCATGAGGTACAGCCACATAACCACATTATTGCCATGAGGTACAGCCACATAACCATATTATTGCCATGAGGTACAGGCACATAACCACATTATTGCCATGAGGTAATCTGATGTGTAAGCAAAGAAAGCACATAGACAGATGAAGAACATATCTGAACTCATCCGCACGAAAAACGGCGAAGTCGGACAAGACAGCAGAGAAATGTCGAGTTCTGAAAGGTATTGTACCTGCCAGGGGCGGGCTGACGGTGATTTAATAAGGGTCACTGACCCCCATGACAGCTGATTATGCTAGACAGAGGCTAGAAGAGAATAGGCCCCTTAATGCTGTGGACCCTAGGACCCTGCCCGATTGCCTAACTGTTGTTCCCCCCCCCCCCCCCCCCCCAGGTACCCGATGACTGTCGTTAACAGGCGCTCTAGTGTCTCCTTCACGACAAATAGATACCATATACTTATTCCTGGCAGCAAGGTCTTTAATATTTCGACATGCGCCCTAATACAACTGACAACCCCATTGCCTAGCTTGGAGAGCCCCCTTGGATGGCGGGGAATGCACAGTATGCCACATGCTACTTCCTCCTAACTTGGGACCAGATGTGATGACTCTTTAAATGTAAGCCAACCTTAGTGATAGTCTCATACCCCTTACGGGGCGAACAATGGAAGAGGGAACAATAACTATGGAGGAAGAGAGGGTGGGAAGGGGGGGGGGAGTAGAGGGGAAGAAGTCAGAAACTCTGGTACAGGGGTCAACAACTGATCGGTCGCGTTCTAAAGGTAGATCACTGGGAATGACTTGATAGATCTTTCGATGATGTTATGGGGTGGGCGGGGGGGGGGGGGGGGGGGGGGGGGGGGGGGGGGGGGGGCATTAAAATAATTTTTATGCTAAGGAACTTTCGGAGTAGCTCTCTTCCGCCGGCATGTAAATATATGACCTCTGTCTACCAAGCACTATTTGTGGTGCCTAGTTGGCAGAGAGAATAGTAAAGATTCGCTCCCGTAGCTAGGCGGTGGTGTCGTTCGGAAGGTCCTGGGTTCGAAGAGTTCCCAGTAAGCTTATCACTTCTGGTGTTTTTCTGTTGTCTAGTTTGGTACTTCTTTATTTCTCACTAGTGTCTGAAACACACCTTTGTGTACTATTTATTATCGGCATGTAAAAGCTCGGAATGCCATGATTACAGGTATTTTGTTCCGTGCCCCCAATGAAAACCCACAAGCAAGATGACTAAAATTAACTTTATTCATGAACTGTATAATATTGGAACGTTATGTTTTCTTTAAAAAAAAAAAAAGTTAACATTTGGTAGAATTTTGTTTAGTTTGAATGTGTCACCGCCTCGTTGATGGAATCGCCGGAAACAGATCGTGCGGCTGAGATAACAATTACATATATGTAGCACTTATTCTAAATTCCAAACACTCTGAAACCCGAAATCAGGCATGCCTTTTTATCTAGGTAGGTCTTTAGACAGCTCAGTGTTTTTAAAATAGATCTCGACAGTTCCTGGGTCTCCTACCTCTGCTCTAGTCAGGGCTGTGGAGTCAGAGTCGGTCATTTTTTAGTGGAGTCGGTAAAAAATTTCCCTACCCCGACTTTTACGAGACTTAAGTCAAGGCATATTCACATTTGATCCATGCAATTAAGGAGGGGGGGGGGGGGGGGAGGGGGGGGGGGGGGGGGGATGGGGGGAGGGGGGGGGGGTGGAATGGGGGGGCTTAAAATATTTTTAAAAACATTTTAAAGTAGTAGAACTCCTAAAACCACTTTCATGTTAAAATACATCTATTTTTACATTCATTCATAACCCTCCACTCCCAAAGTAGCATAGGCCTTCAACAAACACATGCCAAGTCCTCCTGTCACGTGCCATCATCTCAAGTTCTTTCCACGTTCTCCTTATCATTTTCATCTCTGTTTCCAACTCCTCTATGTGCTTCTTGGTCTACCTCTGCCTCTCTTGCCCTGGGGGTTCCAGAACAAGGACTGCCTTGTAATGCTATCAACAGGTTTCCTCAGTGTGTGTACTATCCATCGCCATCGTCTTCTTCTCGTCTCTTGTTTTTACATAGTGTAGGGAAATTTCAGTTGCTTCTGATAATAAATACAGTTTTTATCACAATTGGAAATTTGTTGGCACATTTAGAAAAGGCACACAAGAAATGAAAATAAACTATTTACACTGTCAGCTTTCCCGTCATTGTTAAAATAAAACTATTTTGTCTCATGGGGACTGGCAAAGCAGTCATTTGTGTGCAGGTGTGGATGATTCGTTATTTTGTATTATTGTTTGAATGAGTGAATAGTTTAAATTGTAGTCTACGAAAGCCACGTATTCATTTATTCCCACACATACCTTACTTATATAACTCCATATACGTGCATAATTTTATGCCATATCACTCATCATCATCTCAACCCATAACCCGTCATGGGTCGTAGGGGTGCCATGGTGGAAGCATCAGCAGACAGGGTCCTCCACTGCTCTCTATTCTCAGCAATGCGTACAAGTGTGGAGAAGCCGTGTCCTGCCCATTCTTTGATGTTATCAGCCCAGGATTTTCTTTGCCTTCCTCTTCTCCGTTTACCTTCGACTGTTCCCTGGAGGATCGTTTTCGAAAGGGAGTCAGTCATATCACTAGTTACAACCAACAAAAAAAAAAACAAAAAAACTGTAGTCGGAGTAGGACATCTAAAATTTCCAGAGTCGGAGAATTTGTTGGCCGACTCCACAACCCTGGCTTTAGTACCCCGTGAAACTAAAAATGTAACTATAACGCTAAGAGATGATGAATTACATGACATGAATCTCAGCATTGTGGTAAAGTGGGATGTTATAAATTTTTATAGGGGACTTAGTGTACTGACTGAGATCAGCTGTGAAGGTATCTGTATCTAATAGGTGTAGTGTTTTACAGATAACCTTACTTGCTACCACATTATGCCTCAGTCAGAATTATTCTGGAATATTGTGATGACTACGTTAAATGTCTAGGGTATGTATATGATGAAGTGTAAGTCACAACAACAACAGACAGATAAACAATTTAATTTATTCCACCACACTTGACAACACTGTGACACTCACACACATGTAACATGCTATAAGACTATCTTAAATGAGTCACTGGTAAATTTTCAAATATCAATATGTATTAAGTACTTTTCATTAATATATATGTCCTGATTCAACTACAAAATGAATCAGGAATCACAATCAATTTTAATTACAATTTATATGTACAGGATTTATCAATATGAAACTTGTAGTGACATATTTTATTAATATTATCCTATGTGTGTCAGTTGTGTAGTAGTAATATGAGGTAATACTGGTTTTGTTTTTTCAAGCTATGTTATTATTTGTCATCATGACTTCAAGTGTTTGTTTATCTTGTAAGTAGTATGGGGAAAAGTTCACAGTCCCTATCAATTTAAACACTGTATTTTCCCTCTGGTTTATTATAAATCAGATTTTGAGGGGGGGCATAATGTTGATCTCCACGGGCCACATAGGCTTATCTTTCGTGATGGCGGCAGGATAAGACTCCTCTGCTCGATAGCCTCCCTGTGTTCTGGAGACACCTCACTGGTCACTATCTGGACCCAGGAGTATGCTGTCAGCCTCTAGGTTCAGCAAAGCTCAGACCAGGTGCTGCTCAATAACTTTTGGACCACGGTCCCTGAAACAAGAAGGTTGTACCTCCTACTTCATAACTAGTTTATGATCCATTTACAGACTGAACACAATACATAACAAACACTGAGTTCAGAGCGGTAGGCCAACTGTCAGCTTCATCTGAAATAATTTACACCAGTATATTCCTCCCTAATGGTTACTACGCCTCTGCAATTCCAGCATTATTTCTTTCTAGTCAATAATATAGGTGTCAGTGTACTGTTTGGCAATTCCATGCAGTTTTACTTTCCTCCGACACCTTCTGTTCAGGTTGGAGCACTATATAGGCTTTTCCTCATGTTCGCTACTGAACCACACATATATACAGACATAAATTATCAATTTACATTCAATTTTCATTAAAAAGATATTGAATATATCAAGCTTACCACAATTTATGGAATAATACACAGTTACGTTGAATGGCAATGAATATAGCACAACTTCGATCTGCCGATGTCCCAGGCTTTTATTTAGAAAAATATGCACTGGTGCTCAACGCACTGGTTCTGTAGTAAGTTTATTTGAACATGTGGTGGTGACCTGACGCCTCTGATTGACTATATTCGCGGGTCTAACCAATCGTGCCATGTTTACCCAATCGTTTGAAAAAAAGTACTCCTACTCCCGTTTCCCCTGACAACGAAAGATAGTATTTATAGCCCGGCTAATCGTGTTTAGCCTTACATTTCTTGCGCTCCAATCAAATCGGATTTAACATGGAGACCCATTTCCCGTACAATGGTGGGGTGAAAATCTGCCACTGAGCGATTCTGATTTGGGTGTTGTCTGACATCCCTCACTATTTCTTTTGGCTATAAATTGGTAATTCCTAGACTATTTGCGTAACACTTAACATATTCTTTGTCAGCAAGTCCTAAGGAACCCAAATATACAAATTTAAAGGAGCTAAGTGGCTGCGTTCAAAATATGCATTTTCTAGAATAGTCGTGTAGTTTTTTTTATTTTTTTTGTTTAGAACCGCCACCTGTCCTGCTGTACTGTCAGACTAATGTCAGGATTTTAGACATAAAACAGTAGAATGTCATGATTCCTAATAAGCGTTTTGTAAGTTTTTAAAAACTAACTCTCGTGTGTGTAGTGTTTTTTTATCACTGTCGATTTGAAAAAAGCTAGTGCTTGTGGCCTTACACGCGTGATGGTAGTAATTGTATAGCGAGACGCGTGTTTAGTGTTGCATGCGTCCCGGCTTTCAGCCCCTCCCTTTCTTTCTATCTTTAGTCCATCTGTCTTTCGTTTTTGGGTAACGTAGTGTATAAAATGACATGAATGGAATTTTAAATCTAGGTCAGCTTGCGTATCTCAAGGTTTTTCTTAGAAATGCAGCACATGTTTTATCGTAGAAAGCGGGTATTGAAGCAGTAGGCTTTTACTATCAACGTGAAACGTTACAATTTGCAGACGCAGGAGAAAACAAGGGGGATTTCGCGTACAGTCATTGTGACAGCACTGTTCTTTACCATTCTTCTTTCCTTTTATTGAATTTATGTGTTAGGCTTTACATTTACCTGATAATTTATATATGTGGATTAGAATTTCTCACGACAAGCATGTCTCAAATTCCAAGAACACGGCTGTATGTATTATCATGTTTATGATGTCTATGCAAACCCCGTATAAGTAGGACCGATCAGCTTATTTCTTCTTACATGCCAGCAAACTGAAACCGATTGCTTTTTTTTTTTTTTTTTAATATTCTAGGAAACCGAGATATTTATTTCCGTTCACACGACACGAAAATGAAAACGATGCACCAAGAAATACCCGAGGGAATGCTATTAGCAACTGTTGCACGATAGTCTTACACTTAACAAAAACATTTTATTCGTTTTAATAAGGAAATTTAGAGAGGCAGACAGGAATACAAATTGTTAAAGATATTTATAAAAAAAAAAAAAACAACATTACTACAAACCCTAAGCGTGTGCCCTATCAAATTTCCCTTACCGTTAAACAGGTACATACTTCTTCTTCTTTCACCTTCACAAGGAGCATCGACCTTCAACAAACTCATGTCGTCTTCCTGTCCGTGCCATCAGCTCAAGGTCTTTCCATGTCCGTCTCCAGTTGTCTTTTCCATGTGCTATTTGGTCTTCACCTATCTCTCTTACACTGGGAGTTCCAGAACAAGGACTGGCCTGGTAATGCTGTCAGGAGGTTTCTGCAATCTGTGACCTATCCATCTCCAGCGTCTTCTTCTTATCTCTTGTTCCGCTGGCGCTTGTCTGAATTATTGTCATCAGTTCCACATCGGTGATCGTGGCATATAATTAGTTACTGTTTAAAGATATATGACTGGATATTCGTTATATTTATGTAACAATACATTTATGTAACAATACATTTATGTAACAATACATTTATGTAACAACGTTAAACTTAATTTCCTTCTTTACTAGAGACGCGTGGGATCAGGAAGGTTCAGACGAGACCTGAAGGTTGGCGTAACCTGTAAGACAGACAATAACGAAAAAGTAATGTATCGTGTAAAATAAATAAATCTAGGTACAGGATCAATGAATGAGACAGTTGACGCTTGCCAGTATCCATGGATTGGTATAAGCCAGTATCCGCGGATTGACATAAGCCAGTATCCATGGATTGGCATACGCCAGTATCCATGGATTGACATAAGCCAGTAACCATGGATTGATATAAACCAGTATCCATGGATTGACATAAGCCAGTATACATGGATTGGTATAAGCCGGTATCCATGGATTGTCATAAGCCAGTATCCATGGATTGGTATAAGCCAGTATCCATGGATTGGTATAAGCCCCTTCCACAGGATGAAATAAATTACTGTAATTGCATTCATGACCTTTCAGCTCACAATGGAGCATAGGCCTCCAATAAACGTATGCCAAGTCTTCCTGTCACGTGCCATCAGCTCAAGGTCTTGCCAGGACTTTCTTATCATTTTTTATTTCCATCTCTAGCCTTAGTTACTGATCCCCTCCACTCTTTTCATAGTTAAGGTTAACTCCTCCGCAGAATTAGGATGGGAAGAGAGACACACTATTATTGACTGAGAACATATGATCGAGATCTGTGGAGAGACATGATCGCCTACTCCTCGACATTTGATGATGACTAAATAGGCGCTCTCCCTGAACTAGCAGCAGAACTATTAGGACCACTATTTGCACAAGTCTGGGAAACTGAGACAACACCAACAGAGTGGAGTAAAGGAATAATAGTCAAATTGCCCAAGAAGGGAGACCTTGCAGACTGCAACAACTGGAGAGGAATTACTCTCCTCTCAGTTCCCAGCAAAATACTAGGCAGGATAATCATCCAAAGAATTTCAAAAGCAGTTGACCATAAACTGAGGAAAGAACAAGCGGGCTTTAGAAAGAACAGAAGATGTGCAGATCATATATTAACCCTCAGGAACATCATAGAGCAGTGCTCAGAATGGCAGAGACAGCTATACATTAACTTTGTTGATTTTGAAAAGGCTTTCGACAGCATACACAGGGACAGCCTATGGAAAATACTGAGGGCTTATGGAATTCACACCCGCATTGTTTCCATCATAAAAAGCATCTATTCTAACTTTACATGCAGTGTTGGATTGAGTAATGTAACTTTCGAAGTGAAAACAGGAGTACGACAGGGATGCCCCTTATCAACAACATTATTTTTGACAGCCATAGATTGGATGATGCGCCAGACGACAGAGGGCAGTCCAAGAGGAATTAGATGGACAACGTTTTCTACACTGGAAGACCTGGAATATGCAGATGACATTGCACTACTCGCGCATTCACATCAACACATTCAAGAAAAAACCGAAAGACTGAATAAGTATGGCCAGCAGGTTGGCCTGAACATCAATCTGAAGAAGACAGAGGTCATGACACTAAATATGGGCAATCCTAAGCCAATAACAGTAAGGAACCAGAAGTTAGAACAGACAGACACATTTACTTACATAGGATGCATAGTAACACCTGACGGCGGAACAAGCAAGGACATTAACAACAGAATGAATAAAGCGAGAACAGCCTTTGCTGGTCTCAACAACATTTGGAAGTCTTCCCAGTACAGCACAAACACCAAATTAAGACTGTATGAGAGCTGTGTATTTTCAGTGCTTCTCTATGGTGCGGAATGTTGGAGAGTAACAGAGAAGGAAATGTCGAAACTGTCCTCCTTCCACACAATCTGCCTAAGGAAAATTCTCCGAATCTTTTGGCCAAACACCATCAGCAACCAAGAATTACTTATTCGGAGTAACCAGTAGGACATGCACACCATCATAGCTGGCAGAAGCTGGAGTTGGGTTGGCCACGTCCTCAGAAGGGACCCTGATACCATCACAAGAACAGCTATGCTATGGACCCCCGAGGGAAAGCGAAAGAGAGGCCGACCAAAATCAACTTGGCGGAGAACTGTGGAAGCCGAGATGCAAAGAATGAACCAGAGTTGCGGCACTGTACGAAGGATAACCACCGACCGAGCAAAGTGGAGTCAATTTGTTGCTGCCCTACAAGACGCCACAGGGCGTGATGGCCACTGACTGCTTTGCCGGTTGGCGGTTATGGATCAAAGAAGAAAATAGGCGCTCTAGAAGAAAATGTCTACATCATGAATTTGACAGGAAAAAAAAAACTGTAGAGATGTATAGGACGGCGAGAAATGGAGAAAGACAGCATGCAGCAAAGAATCATTAATAGATTGTAGTGCTGAAGAAGAGGACAACGGAAATTTGCTCTTACACGATACACGATATAAGCGACTTTTATTCCGATGGCAAGTACAAAATAGTAACTCGTCTCGTTTATCTAACATTTTTGCTAACTTTCGTTCATAATCATATGATCTGACGAGCTTAACATTATGTAAAGAACCTCAACCGTTGACATCCTCCAGTGGTTACTCTCTCATTGTGGAGTCACTGGGAACGAGAGTGCTGATGTTTTGTCAAGAGCTGGTGGTAATATGGAGCAATTCAGGCATCCACTGCCCTGTCGAGAGGCTAACACCATCATCTACAACCAGTACAACTACCAATGGAAGAAAGAACAGGATGTGGACAAAAGACTCGGCCCATTCCACCAGGTTCATAGATACCACCGGACCATTCCACCAGGTTCATAGATACCACCGGACCATTCCACCAGGTTCATAGATACCACCGGACCATCATTTTCCGCCGGAAAACTGGCCACTGCAGATTACTAGGCCATCTCTATCACACGAGGAACACACTAATGAATGTGGAACTGGCATGGAATCCAAACCCCCGAACACATTCTCCAAAACTGCCCAGCTTAACGATGTCAGACCTGTCCAGAGTGTGAGGAGCTGAGGCAGAGAAGCTATGGGGCTGCCACGTGGACCTGGAAAAAAATGTGGACTTCCTGGTGACAGGCCTGCAGATTTAGCATGACTAACAAAATGAACGCCGGAGAAGAAGAATATTATCTGATGACCAACATTTGTCATTGTGTTAATATCTGTGGTTATGCAGCTACAGGGCTTCAATGAGATTAAGAGGTAAAAAAAAAAGAAAAGAAATTACATCATTCCGAAACGCTACACAAAATTTAAGCAATGAAACAGGTACACTCCTGGCGTACGCAGCCACGTGTACATGGACATTAATGTAAACATTAAATCCCGGAGAGATCATAAATTAACCGATAAAAATCACAGACAGCTCAGCCATCATGATTGCTCTACGGGTCCTGTCACGATTTACTTTGACAGCACGGTCATGTCACTCCCCAACGGCAGTATCTGCTATGGGACTACCTTTACTGTATCAACGTCGTCATGGTGATGATCAAGCAGGTTGAGGTTTCCTCTTCATGTTCTCCCTTTTCGCCCCTCCCCCCTTTTATGGATCAATGAAGCCGCCACTGCAACTGGTCCCCTTGCAGGAAACATGCATCAAAAGATGTGTGTGCTCTTGTAGTGTTGATTTATGTAGTAACTTATATCACATTATGAGACAGCCACACCCCCCACCCCATATGTCACTTCTGACTCGGCTGAGGAAGCAATAGTTATTTTTTTTTTTTTTTTTCGTACGCCCGCTAATACTCGAGGCGAAATCTCAGGTTACTATTTATGTCTAACCTGACATTGATTTTAGGTGAGTATCCCTTTATTTCTTGTACAGAGACAGGTGTCCCTCGCCATTCAGGCAAATACTTGCCGATTTCGGAGGTACCCATTGCAGCTGGGTCGGCTCAGGAGCCGCCAGTCCCTGGTCGACGACACTACTTCAAATGTTCTCGCCAGGTCTCGAGTTAATCCAGTCCAAATCCCGGTCGACGAAAAATCCTCAAATGCCGTCGCCCGGGTTTGATCCTGTATCACCCGGTCGCCAGAGCGGTGTTGTAACCACTACGCTAGTTATATTCTTTCTTTATGTCCTCAGAGACACCCCCCCCCCCCCCCAACTACTTGGGGCTATATGGATACTGGTACGGGTTAAACGAAGGCCCCGTTCTGAACATTTACCTCTGTGGCCCCCCTCATAGTCGCTGTTAACTGGGACAAGGGTACTTTACCATCTTACTGAAGCCCTCTAAAAATATGGCATGGCCTTCATGAAAAGGGGGGGGGGGGGGCGGTATAAGGCCCACGTTCAGAACCACTGTTCTAAATCACTGTCTACCTAGTTTATTATCTGCCATTTCGATCTCCCCGAGATTCTAGCAATATGACTCATTTTCCCATTTCAAAGTCACTTCGACATCATTTTGGTTATATTTGTGGCACATGATGTACTTAAAATCTTGACAGCACGATGACAAATTTATCGTGTCCGTCTTCCGGCATTAGAAGTGTTTGTTTTTAAGATATGGTCTTTTATTGTGTCCTGTATGTTCTTGTTAAACGCAGTGCTTGTAGTCCCTTTCAAATTATTGCTTTAACTGGGTCCTCTGTTTTTGTTTGCGGGCAAGCCAACCCTTCGCCTACGGTGGTGCATCTTTTATGGCGTCTCTCGTTTCAGGCGTGTGCCTTTTTGTCTCTTCTGTATTCGGCCGGTGTTTGGGACCCAAAGATGCAGCAATAGAGAATGCAGTCAGCGACCCATAACTTGACTGTTGCATCAGGGTCAGCGAACCAGAGCTGACCAAGACCCAACTCCACCTCCACGTGGTGGTCCTGGAAACAGGCTGCATCACTGCAGTCTGGCTGAGAGAGTAGGGATCGAAGAGGGAAGGCAAACCCGGTCCCAAAAAAATGCCGTGCTGAAGTCGGATGTGTCGGCCGAAAGGCGCAGATATCACAGCTCCGGCGTAAACAGACACAACGCAACCAACGTCCTTTTCAGGACGAACGAGGAAGAAGAAGAAGGACGGTGTTTTGTTTGATCGATTATTGTCTGCTACATCTCGGTCCCTACAGCTACTGACACCGTCTTTCAGCAGAGTCGTCGGTGATTCAGCAGACTATGACCAGGCTCATTTCACAGGAACGAGAGTGCTGATGTTTTGTCAAGAGCTGGTGGTAATATGGAGCATTTCAGGCATCCACTGCCCTGTCGAGAGGCCAACACCATCATCTACAACCAGTACAACTACCAATGGAAGAAAGAACAGGATGTGGACAAAAGACTAGGTCCATTCCACCAGGTTCACAGATATGTGGGCTAACCTCTTAATCGACAAAATTTGCAACAAGTTTCAGACACCTGTGAATTTCTCAATGTATGAAAACACGTTACTCGCGCCAGCGACATACACACAAAATGCCTGGGGCGAAACTAAGCAAGGATCCCTCCCTAACTGAGCAAACACGCTGAGTAAACTGTTGGGCACGATCTTAAAGGACACACGTGACAGGGAGTATGAACGTCTGAAATATACTTTTTGGCCTCATTGGGATAAGCAGAGAAATAACGGGAATTTCTGTGCGTCTGGATGTATGTCTGAGTGTTACCAGGTCAGAAAAGACAGCAAAGAATAGTAACACTGTAACCTACCAGACATGTCGTAACAAGCAACTAAGGAGGGTCGGGCAAGGAGCCGGCTGCACTATCCTGTAGAAACTTACAGCCATTTAAAACCTCAACAACAATATGGACAAGTCAACAAAAGAAAATATTTCAACTCAGCCATCCAAGACAGAATAAAGGAGTCCCAAAGGGATGGGAATACAGAATGGTTTACAGTAGAAACAGGGGTGAAACAAGGCTGTATTATGTCACCACTACTTTTTGGAATAGCTATTGATTGGGTTATGAGAAACTATACCCACAATGAACAATTGGGTATAAAATGGACAAATGGAAAATTCCTGGGGGACCTGGATTTTTCTTAAGTTCAACACCAAGAAATCCCAAGAAGCAATAAATAATTTGTGTCATCTCTCGGTTAAAATAGGTCTCCAAATAAATGCCTCTAAAATAAAGCTATGAACTTTTCTAACGAGACCTTTGATATCATCTTGAACGGGGAAAAACTACAGAAAGTTGAAAGTTTCAATTATTTAGGCAGTAAAATGACTCAGGATGGTGACACAACAAGGAAATCCATACTAGAATTGCTTTGGCAGCTAGCGCCTTCAATAGATTATCTAACATTTGGAAATTACGATCATTGAATATACATACCAAGCTTCGTCTGTTTAATTCAAATGTTATCTCAGTGTTAACATACGGCTGTGAGAGTTGGAAAATAACAAAATCATTGGGAACAAGCTGAATACATTCGAGAACAAATGTCTTAGAAAACTCATGAACATCAGTTGGAAAGAATTCAAGACTAATCGACAAATAAGAGAAGACTCTAGGCAGAAATATGTCTCCGACTATATAAGGAAAAGACGATGGTCTTATATCGGTCATGTCCTACGAACGCAAAACAACAGAATACCACTACAGGCGCTCACTTGGGTTCCTGAGGGTAAGAGGAAAAAAGGAAGACCAAAAGAAACACTCAGAAGAACAATAATAAGAGAAGGAAAAGGTCACAACGAACAACCTGGAGAGCACTGGTTTCTGCCTTATGCGCCGTGTTTGGTGCTTAAAGAATTTATTATTATTATTATTAAAGGGATGATGATGTAATGTATTCGCACATGAAATCGGGTAAAATGATGATGATGATGATTAATGTATTCGCACACCCACATCCACAGTTAAGTTAAAAGGTCTTAGATTTTTAGCTAATTCAACAATGTAAAACTGTCTCTCTAACTAATCTTTACTATGCTCGTATACCCCCCATAGAGATGTTCTATAATCGAAAGAGATGTTCCTGTGACCAACAGAAGATAACAAATTGCAATCTTCACACTGATAAAATAAATACTGGGAAAGATTAACGCAGCATGTTGGCTTAGCAATACAACAGTTAATGCTTGCCAGCGATAAGTCGATATGCTCAATGGTCGGTAGAAGCCTTAAAGTAAATAATACTAAGCCAATATGCCCAGCCTCATCTGTTAAATTTCAATACAGGTATACCTCGGAGACATTGCGGGTTCTGTTCCAGACCACCGCAATAAAGCGAATATCGCAATAAAGCGGGTCATACCCATTTTTTAAAAATTTTGGCTCCCCATTGCATATAATAGTCTAAAATCATGTTTACACTTTGTCTATTAAGTGCGCAATGACGCTAGGTCTTAAAAAAAAAAAAACAACAGTGTATTGTAAAATTAAAAATACTTTATTGCTAAAGAAAATGCTAATCTTCATCATCTGAGCATTTAGCGAATCGTAATCTTTTTGCTGGTGGAGAGCCAAAATCTATCGGAAGAAGAAGGCACGTTCTAATAAATAAACATGAATAATTTGAAACAAAGCGCAATAAAGCGAGTTATACCTGTATATGTCTTCTTTATCATTCGCATTTCTCACTTCAGCTCTCTTGTCATTGTGTGTGTGTGTGTGTGTTTTTTTTTTTGGGTTGGCCTACCTATTTTTCTTTTACCTTGGTGTTCCGGAACATGACCTGCCTCGTGCTAATTCCATCAATGTTTATCCTATCCAGTGCCAAATTGTTTTCCTTACCTCTTGCTCGATTGGTATTTGTCTGGTACTTTACATCATTTCTACAGTGGTGATCCTGTTGTGCCATTTTAATACAGAAATAATTACTGTAATAATAATAATAATAATAATAACAGCCCCTTCAGTCATAAATGACTATGAGAATGCACCCGTGAGGTGACAGTCCTCATCTGCTTATTTTCCTGGTGTTCCTTTCGACGTTTTCTCCTCTCTTCTGCTTACTGTAAAAGCTGCTTTTCGTCCAATCTGAGGTGGCGCCGTAGATAGCATCGACACTTGGTGAGATCGGCAGCTTCATCTTCCCAGGTTGCTGGATTTATGTCCAGTGCCCTCATGTCTCTTGCACACATCTCTGAATCTCAGCTGCGGTCGCCCACCTGTGTCGCTGCCATATAGCAGTGTGCTTTTACAATTACTGTATTATACAATTACTGTATTATACAATTACTGTATTATACAATGACGGTATTATACATATTATTAAGAGTACTTTTTTCTTCAACCTGGTGGCCAGAATGAGGAAAACCTTAAGCGCCACAATAACCTGGCATCCATGATTGGTTATGCCATAGCCTCTGAAACAATCACTGCTTCAGTTCAGCTGTTTTGCCTGCTGTGGAATACAGTGATCAGACCATCGGAAATGTTGAATCATTTGCTCTGTGTAGGTTTCGCCATATGTAATCTCCATCCGTTGAGAAACGACTATGTGACTAGAATCACGAACGTATCTTCTTCTTCTGCTGCGTTCATTCTTAGACGTAGACATGAGGGCTGTTACGTGTCGTTTTGATGTTAATGTTAATATTATATAACAGGATGGTTCCCGTGACCAAAATGACTTCTAGGGTAGTAAATCTCTTACGACACCGCAACTAGCCACCACCACTCAGAATTATTTGAGTCACAATTGACGAAGTGGACGATATACATTTTTATTAAATACTGCACGCAGCTCCACAAATAAATAGTTCATGCCAACAATAAAATGGCAGATAATATACAGTAGACGATATACCGTAGGCAGTCAGTCCATGTCAGGAAGGCTGTCCTTTTATTCTCAATGTGACTTATTATTTATTCACACTCGACACTGAGCAATGATCATCATCATCAGTTGCCATCTCCACAACGGAGGTTGGCTGTAATGGATCTCCAACGTCTTCTGTCTCTTGTCTTGGTGGTACACTCTGATAGACTCTTTCCCGTCCATCTCTTGATGTTATCTTCCCACTTATAGCGCTGTCTTCCCCTTGCACGTTTACCTTCAACTCTCCCTTCTGTTATGGTCTTCTGCAAGGTGTTATGCCTTTTTATGTGGCCAAAGTATTTTAGCTGCCGAACTTTGACCTCTCTCATTAGTTCTCTTTTCATACCTAGATTTTCTAGGACCTCCTTATTTGTTTTCATCTCTTTCCATGAGATACGCCCCATTCTTCTATATATCCACATTTCAAGAGCCTCAATTCTTTCTTCCAAATGCTTATTCATCGTCCATGTTTCTGCACCATACAGAAATGCAGAATATATATAACACTTTATGATTCTCAGTTTTAATTAATGATACTGCGTGGCCATATACGCATTTTTCGGGAGTTAAATTATTTGCGGCCATTTTTGCTTCATTTCCGCAGTATAGGGCTAGGACGAATTCCCGTTTCTTTGTCTAGCAGAAACTGGTTGCATCAGCATGATCTAAGGTTCCGATTGGCTGAGAGTTAACTGCAGTTGAAATGCAGAGCTCCCATTGGCTTTAGAATCACGCCGCGCATATGACGTCATGAAGTCGGCGCGTGGGGGTCTTGATAATAAATAGGCTAGCATTTCATATTTTCGTTCTCTTCGTCTGTAAATTGCCAAAGCCGGGTGCCAGAAGCAAATTGTCGATTGCCTTTCAGTTGGACATTCGAGATTTGGTAAGCATGAATTTTTGCGCGAGGACTTTATTTAATTTTTCTAGTCCTAGCCGATCATTTAAGTTTCTTTGGGCAGTTTAAGTTTAATGTTAATTCTCATCGCCAGAGCCATCAAATACGATCTTAGTGATAGACTTGAAACTTTATAGGTCCATTTAATTCCTTGTTGAAGGAATAGCGGCATGGTTTAAAAGTTGAGATATCACCGCTTTGTATTATTGCAAAGTCGGTCGGGAGAGAAACCCGCATCTGCGAATCATATTTATTTACAGAATGACGGGAGTCTGTGTATTTGTGATTTTATTGAGAATGTAATGCTGCAAGTTATTTATATTATAGTACACTTCTATAGGTGGACGAGGGGAGAAGAGGTGGAATCTGGAAGCACGTGCGTTGGTTACGGTATATTTATTGATGCGATGTTCAGAGGGACGAGGGGGACAGAAGCACGTGGTCATAAAATTGTAACCACGTGTTTGTAACTTCTTCTTCTTCTTCCGTCCTTAGCCAAAGACCGACCAAGCAGTCAGAGGCCATCACGCCTTGTGGCGTCTTAAGGGCAACAGCAGATTGATTTTCTCTGTTGTAGTTTCCCATCACGCCTAGCGGCGTCTTTAGGGCAACAACAAATAGATCCATCTGCCGTTGTTTCCGTAATCGGTGTGACAAGCCAACGGGTGATCAGCCCGTTGGGCGTGTTTGTAACTACTGAGATTTAATTGATAACCATTATGTATAACTTTTGACGGCATATATATATATGCTAGCGTAAACAGGGTTATATGTTATTGATTGTGCATTGTTATTCTGTGTATTCAGAAGATGGAGATGAAATTTATTTCTGTTAAGGGAATAATACTTTATTTCATTTTGAATGTGATTACTATTATTGACGGGAAGTTTAGGAATTCCTAGAGATAGAGTATTTTTGTGTTAAATATTTGCTGCATGTAGTGTCAGCGTAAGAAGTAGGCCACAATACGTCTGCCCAGACGGGCCAGTGAAAATATTGTTGTTGCTCGGAGTTAGTCAGGCAGAACAGGCGATCTGGGTTAGCCAATGTTTACCTTGTGGGCTCAGGTAGAGAAGGGAACAGGAGAGGAGCGGACGGTGTTGGCATGATTTTTTGTATGGAGGTGCATAACGTGTTGAAGAGTCAGGGAGGTGGTGTTATTAGAAATAGTTTTATTACGTTTTGTTTAGCTGTTGTTTTTTGTTTCGTCTGAACAGCAGGTACCGGCTTTTTGTGGGGAAGAGCAGAATTTTTGATACCACAAAAATTTCTCCCACGGCGAAGTTGTGGCATTCGCCGACAAGCTAAGTCGCGCATGAATTGCCAGTGGTGGAAGGAGAGGAAGAAAGTACGTTTTTCCAGCCAGGGGAAGACATTTTCCAGCGAATAGGATTTTTGTGGATAAATCCTGAGCTCTGACGCTCGTTACACACGCAGATTTGGCAGGCTGCCAGCGTTGTGGTAATTTTATGTTCGCTTCTTCACGGCCATAATAAAGCCGACAGCCCCATCGCCCAGTCATAGGTAATCGGGCAGGTAACCTCAGAGTTGTTAGGAGAAGCCAGCTACAGTTCCAGTCAAGAATCCAGTGGGGTTCTGTTAAACCTAGTCGTCAATTTCAGACTGGTGGAGGGAAATAGGGTCACAATACCCTCTACAGATTTTAGAGCAGAGAACAGCTGCTGAAAGTGTAGTCTACAGGTAGTAGACCAGATAGGCAGAACTGACAGTTTTGGTGAATCATAGCAGAGGACTGCTGCGGAAGTTTAGAGGTGCAGTTAGTTGTGTTCAGGAGATTTCATGATAGGCTGTGTAGAACCGAAGTCTGTGCAGAGATTGTGTAGACACTTCGTAGTCGTTCCAGCTATCAGTGGAGTTAGAGTTAGAATTTAGCACAGCTAGTTTGGAGTGTAGGCGACATCAAGTGCAGTGTAGTTCATTTCAGTTAACCTTACCTTCTTTCTCCATACAGGTTGCAATTGTGGGAGAAGGGTTGGGGTTGATGCATTTTTAACTGTGCTTGATTTTGTTTCAGGTGTGCGTCCTCGCACTTTATGTATTTGACATGTATATGAGGTTGTTTATAGGTGTATAATAAACTTGTATAAATTGTAGCTGGCATCAGTCATTTCCTTTAAGTACAGTAGCTATATGTTGTCTGTATCTTGGTGTTTGTGAAGCTTGATATAACCTTATCCCCTTAGGGTAGCTAGAGGTTGTTGACAACTATAGCACATAAGACGTCCGAAGTGGCGAGGAAAGAATCAACCTCGGTTCTTAACCTCGGAGCCAATAGTGTCAACTGTTCACATTGCACTATCATTTTCTTCTAAATCTATCTTTTCAGTCTTTCTTCTCACTAGTGTCTTGTCACTGTATGTAGACAGTCTCTAGTCCTAAATCCATTTCGTGACAAATACAGATAACTAGATGACTAGATACATCTCACCAAAGATCTTGATGTATTAGTAATAACAGAACTCCATCATAACACGTCACGTCCACTCGCCAGGACACACAATCGAAACAGCCCCGCACTTCTGCCCCTCTAGTATCACGTGAGCCAGCTAAGCATATCGGCTTAACGCCGCTCACCCGTCTTTTTCAGTGACCCGTATAAAATAAACAAACAAAGAGCCCTGCTGAGCTAAACCTATATTAGGCACAATTGTTATGAATTTTAATCATAACAAATATGTTCAAAGAAAGCGCTGCAACTAAAAACGGCAGACCCTGATGAACCAGTTTATCACAAATATTTCTAAAGACCAGATACATACCTAATATACCAGCTCAGCATACACGCAAAATAGCGCCTACCTTACTACAAGGTCGTGTCACTGTGGGGTTTGCCCAAGCATTATTCATGCTATTGTTAAGGTGAGATAAACAGTTAGGACAGCTCACAAGAGAAAATAATGAATGAAAATAATAATATTGCTAACTGACAACGGTTCAGAATCCCGGCTCACGTCAATTAATAGTGAGTGATTATCTTGAGTTGTACATAGAAAGTTCGAGAACAAGAAAAAAAGGCTCGACCAATAAATTTAAGTAAAAAGATTTGGGTCAGCGAATCAGAAGAGTGGCGAGAAAAACACACCACGTGAAATGACCAGAGGTCATTAGATGACAGTGAGTCCTGGGTTGTGCTTCAGGAAGAAGGTGTGATCGCTGTGCGGACAAGATGTACCTTCTGTGGTTTTACAGATAGGGTTGATGTGTAAATATATTTAGATGTCCAGCCATCACTAGCCAGTATTATTCTATCGGGAGATAGTATTTGATTCTGTGGTTCACAGTTAAGGTGTATTTCTGAAAGGAGAACAGCGTTTATGCTGTGTTTTTTGTAAGTATTGAACTGAGTTTATATTTTGCACAGAGTAGAATTTTGTTTACAGGAGAATCTTGCAGAAGCACGATTTGTCAGTTCATTATGAGAACTTTATGACTATATACCAAGAGAACGGATGGTTATAACGACTATGTGTAAAGTAACCAAGAGGCTGTAAACATTTGAAGGAAACTAGAGATATTATAGAGGAGCCATATTGAACAAGGTTTGAAGTGTTCAGAATCGTATATGATTATCAAGAAAAAGTGAATGTCGACTTTTATAGAAGAACTTCCAATATGCTCTCCCATTAGTAAGTATCAGAATGGTATACATACAATTATTTATGCATGAGATGAGTTTTGTTGCTACGAACAGTTATAGAGACCTGTTTGACCAGTTCGTCGAGGAAGATATTTAAGTAACAAATAAAGTATGGAATGCTAATAAAGAGCATTGGTATATGAGGAAATAGGAGCAGGTTTTGGGAAGACTAAGGAAGTCTACAAAAAAAAGAATAAGTTAAAGAGGAACACGGAAGTTACGAGACCTAGAGTTCATGTATGAGTTAACCTGAAGTACCAAAGACCCAGCAAAGGCTTCTATGAGAACTCTATCATTTGAATGACCCATTATACTTGTTGTTTTATTAAGTTATTAAAAGTTTTTGAAGGAACAGAATGAATTTGATTCCATCTTTATGAGTTGCTGATCGTATGCCATGTACATTTAAACTACCACTATACGAAGTCACTATTAACATCAAAGAAGGAACTGAACGAACCTGAAGTATACAAGAAAAGGATTAGAGTATCATCCAGGAATTTACACCTCTGGCAGAGATGGCCAGTAATGATATCAACTAAATAACTTGGAAGATAAAAGAAAGAAGATAAAAGAAAGAAGATAAAAAGAGAAGTTGTAAACTTAAATTACGTCACTAGGACTGCCATCTGCCACCTAGTGAGATAACACACAGTAACCAGTAACAGCAGGCCTGTTACAGTCATCTTGGTCATAATCTCGGCTGTGTTTTACTAGTTATATGTACAAACGTTCTTGACGCCAGTGTTATGTTTTATTGTAGCCCTTGTAGTGTTCTTATCATACACTTCAGATCAAGTAAGAAACATCACGATATCAAGGGGGGGGGGGGGGGGACACGCGATCCAGACAATGACTGGAACACTTCTCACGCAGTCAACAGAACGGTTCCGGAATTTATAATAATTTTTATTGATTAAGTAAGAAAAAAGGAATACAGAAGGTTCAAGTATATATTCAGTCACCTTATAACTTTAACATCATTATCATCACCACCAACACCATCATCATCATCTCCTTTTTGTGCACCTTATGGACGATGGAGCCAGCCAACCGGTGCAATCGCCTTGCAGCAAAAATAGCTAATGAAAGGACACACAGCCAATTTGACACCCCAAAAAAGTACTTCCCAAAAAAAGTTCTACATGTACATATATATATATATATATATATATATATATATATATATATATATCTATATATATATATATATATATATATATATATATATATATATATATATATATATATATATATATATATATATATATTGTCGCCTTTCGCTGTCCAAAAACACTTTCACCCGACTGACTGGGGTTAAAATTAATGCTCAGGGAAGGTAAACATTCTGAGGAAGATGAAGTGGTGGATGGAAGCGGGGGTTGCCTGATGTTCATATCAGGAGATCAAATACTTAAAAAAAGAGGCATCTGTTTCCTCTTAGTTTGTGGTACAATCTGCCAGCAGTTGACGCTAGACACCAACATCAGACGGGTCTTGAAAACGCTTGACAACCTTTGTAGTTACCCAGCATTACTGAATAGGACGTGCTACAGCCACCAGATTTGACTATTGAAGTGAGGGACCAGTCCAAGGCCCCTGTGGGACGCAACAGAGGCCGAAGCAGACCCCAATCGATCTCACAACGGCAGCTAAGTACCATAACAGCGCAGCCAATGGCCAGTTACAATTTTGTTTTATTTTTAAATATCCACTTACAATTTAGATCGTTCAATGAGGAAAATATCAGTGCTTCATTTTTTATAATCAACTTTATTTACTTACTGTTGACCCATACGTGATTATTAAACCTGTTTATCTGTAACTATAAATCTATAGTTGGATTAATCACTATTGAGCCTGCAACCGTATGACTCATATTGTGTTAAATACATAACCATATAGAGGTATTAAATTAATAATTGCTGAATCACCTTCAGCTGGGGGGCTCAGAAAATACGAGTCAATATTTCCTCACAGAAGGGGCGGGAGAATAAGTTCATGACGGCTTAGATGATCTCAGTTGTTATGCTTGCTTTTCTTTGAAATCCTGCGAGGCTACCTCGCATAATTCTTCTATTTATATCTCTGCCAAGAGTAATCTTGAGCCAAGGTTGATGACCTTTGAAGACCCTCATTATTATACTCTAGGGTTGGCCATTGTTAGGCCACTACTGCAGAGCAGGGGAGACAATACCGCCACACCTCCTCATTTCTGTCTAACGAATGTCTGCTATTTACCTATATTTATTTACTGCTCACAAGCCACAGGTTTTCTTCATTATTCAAATACAGCTTGGCAGACTGGAGCGGGAGGCTACCAGGTTTCAAGCTCCGTAACTTGTCCTTTGACATTCTGGCAACGCCTGTGACGTGGCTGGTACCAGACTTTATCGGCTACTGCCATTCCTTTGTGCCTACCGGCTACGTGGAGAGGGGGACCATGCTGCATTGGCAACAGCTTGACCCCCATATAACTGTGCCAAATCTTGCACCCTAGAGAGGACACTCCAGCTTCACCCTATGGTATCGACAGAAGAGAAAAGAACACGCCGTAAAAGAACACCAGGCAATTAAAAAAAAAAAAGCCTAAGACTATCAACTCGGGCGCATTCCCATAGTCAGTTATGACTGAAGGGGACTACTTAATTATACTAACTTTGCTTCGCAATGTAAGCGTTCTAACCACACAACCACGCCGCGCTTAGTAGCAGAAGTACACATCATATATGGTTTCATTATTATACCATTCTTCTTCTTCCATCCTTAGCCATCAACCGGCAAAGCAGTATGTGGCCAGTACGCCTATAGTGGCGTCTTAGGGCAACAACAAATTGATCAATCTATCGCTGTTTCCACCACGCCTAGTGGCGTCTTTGTGGAACAAAAACAGACCAAACAATCTATCATTGTTTCCGTAATCAGATTGGTTGGCAAGCAGGTGATCAGCCCACTGTGCGAAGTTTTTACGGGATGGGGTAAACAGCCCCATGCCCATACCCTCCTTAGTCGCTTTTTACGACATGCGTGGTAGGGTGCAGTGTTACTATTCTTTGCTCCCCTTTCGGGACCCGGTAACACACGATTATTATACCATTACATGGCGCATATTAAACCTCGCAACAGCGAAATTAACAGGATACTAACCGTTAATAACACTATTTGACACTCATGCGCGAAATCTTCTCCTTTCTGTATTCCAAGTAATTACAGGTACAATAGGCCCGTTACCACAGACGTCGTTCTGTGCGCAAGACTTGTGTAATGTAGACTATCCCGACATCCAACAGTTAAAAGATAAAACACACTGCCTTCCCTAATCGCAAAGAGAGATAAACCCCACATTCCGCAACCAGGAAGTTGCTATGTTCTCAAGTAAGGTCGGGGTCACCGGTACAAGGTTACAGCACCTAGCCACCAAAAGTCACCTGTGACCAACCACAACGTTTGAAGTAGATAATTATGAATTATGACAATTCGTCTAGCATAAAAATAGCACCAATTAGGCCAGTTACCGGATTTAAGACGTTGACATAAGATACCCACCGAGCTGTTTATCACCTTGTGGCTGTATCATTTATCATTATCCCACTTTACATAAGCGAACTGTTGTCAGCTTTTTATCTTTACCACCGCACTATCTACGCCTTTTATCACTGTCCCCCGCATTATCTGTAAGTACCAAGGACTTCCCGGTAAGCAAGAGATCTTGTAACACCGAAACAGACTGTAATTATTTCTAAGATACTGAACCATAAACCCCTAATCTATTGATGTTTAATTATACGATATTAAATCATAAATCACGCGGGTCTTTTATTATTTAATACGGGACTTTATACATAAATGTGCTAAAAACTGAGAAACAATGCAAGTATACACATTACTTTACTTACTTAGTCGTTCCTTCTTCTACCGTAAGGTGTAGAGGTTTGGAAGAGAGAGCGCCATACTATCCTATAGACTGTCTTCTTCCTGGCCTGGTTCCATTCTAGTCCTCGGTCCATCAGAGATTGTCTAACGTTGTCCTCCCAGCGTACTCTGGGTCGTCCTAGAGGTCTGGATCCCTGGCTCTTAGCCTCCCATACTGCCGTGGCAGCCGTTCTTCTCCCATTCTACAGACATGGCCAAACCATCTTAGCTGGGACTGTTCTACTTGAATCTGCAGGGGTTGGGTTTTTAGACCTTGATGTATCGTCTGGTTGCGAACCACATTTCTCCATTACTATATTTATATTACTATATTTCTCCATTACTATATTTATTTATATTACTATATTTATATTTCCCACCGTAAAGCACCGTAATCTTTCATACCCACTACCTTCTCTCCCCGTCTCCCAGTCGTCAAAGCAAACTGGCGAGTAAGAATTAGCCGATTGTATTACCGCTTGTTATTTTCGACATTTTATTACCTTCTGTAACGTCCGGTTTAAGACACGGATGTACACTGTCACTCATGATGCAAGAAGCCTGTAACAGTAGCTGGTCCCCTCGCAAGAAGCCTGTAACAGTAGCTGGTAGCTCGCAAGAAGCCTGTAACAGTAGCTGGTCCCCTCGCAAGAAGCCTGTAACAGTAGCTGGTCACCTCGCAAGAAGCCTGTAACAGTAGCTGGTCCCCTCGCAAGAAGCCTGTAACAGTAGCTGGTCCCCTCGCAAGAAGCCTGTAACAGTAGCTGGTCCCCTCGCAAGAAGCCTGTAACAACAGTAGCTGGTCCCCTCGCAAGAAGCCTGTAACAGTAGCTGGTCCCCTCGCAAGAAGCCTGTAACAGTAGCTGGTCCCCTCGCAAGAAGCCTGTAACAGTAGCTGGTCCCCTCGCAAGAAGCCTGTAACAGTAGCTGGTCCCCTCGCAAGAAGCCTGTAACAGTAGCTGGTCCCCTCGCAAGAAGCCTGTAACAGTAGCTGGTCCCCTTGCAAGAAGCCTGCAACAGTAGCTGGTCCCCTTGCAAGAAGCCTGCAACAGTAGCTGGTCCCCTCGCAAGAAGCCTGTAACAGTAACTGGTCCCCTCGCAAGAAGCCTGTAACAAAAGCTGGTCTCCTCGCAAGAAGCCTGTAACAGTAGCTGGTCCCCTCGCAAGAAGCCTGTAACAGTAGCTGGTCCCCTCGCAAGAAGCCTGTAACAGTAGCTGGTCCCCTCGCAAGAAGCCTGTAACAGTAGCTGGTCCCCTTGCAAGAAGCCTGTAACAGTAGCTGGTCCCCTTGCAAGAAGCCTGTAACAGTAGCTGGTCCCCTTGCAAGAAGCCTGTAACGGTAGCTGGTCCCCTCGCAAGAAGCCTGTAACAGTAGCTGGTCCCCTTGCAAGAAGCCTGTAACAGTAGCTGGTCCCCTTGCAAGAAGCCTGTAACAGTAGCTGGTCCCCTCGCAAGAAGCCTGTAACAGTAGCTGGTCCCCTCGCAAGAAGCCTGTAACAGTAGCTGGTCCCCTCGCAAGAAGCATGTAACGGTAGCTGGCCCCCTTGCAAGAAGCCTGTAACAAGCACTCACCTGCCCCTTGCAACAAGCGCTCACCTGCCCCCTGCAGTCGTTGTTTCTATGGCAATTTATTTTACATGATGAAGTTGCCAGTCCCATGCATAACCTCAAATCCGTCGCCTTGTACGCAGTGGCGTTCTAAGGAAGGTGCAAGGGGGTGGCCCGCCCGGGTGAAAGCGACGAGGGGGTGCCATCGGACACAATATAACAGTACTTACTAAAGTTAGTTGCTTATCCTTTACAGGACGTGGCAATCAACCCCAGCTTTTATTGGCTGTTTGTGATTTTTCTAGGCAATTTTTTTCATTCAGTAGTTTGCCATTGCTTTCTGAACGGTACGGCGCTTATACCATTGTTAAAAATCCACACAAAGCGATCTGCTACCAAACCGCCTGCAGCAGGTTTCGAACCTGGTATATCTGGATTATGAAACTGCGTTCATATCCATTAGGCCACAGACGCCGACACAGTACTTACTGTTAAAAAAAAATATACTTGCAAGTGTGTTTCTTTATGAGGTGCGGGTACCGCTTACTTTAAAAACGCCCCTGCTTGGAGTCCGACCTGCCTGAGGGTGCAGTAGCCCTATTATTTCTGTTGTCTCTTCAGAGACCCCCGGGAACTATACAGGCTATTAATGTTACCGTGCATATTTAAAGGGGAAAGAAAGAAAAAAAGAGTTTAATGAAACTTACCTGTTGCATAAAGTGTTAATGTTCTAGTACACGTTTAAAGGGGAAAGAAAAAAAAGAGTTACATAAAACCTGCCTGTTGCGTAACGTGTTAATGTTAACAGTACATATTTAAAGGGGAAAGACAGAAAAAAAAACAGTTTCATAAAACTTGCCTGTTGCATAAAGTCTTAATATTATAGTATACTTTAAAGGGGAAAGAAAAAAAGTTTCATAAAATTTGCCTGTTGCACAGAATCTTAATTTTACAGTAAAAATGTCGACAGGAAAAGGAATAACGAGTGTGTAATGAAACTAGCTAGTTGCAGACAATCATTATGTTATAGTTAAAAGAATAATATCTACCGTACTTAACACACATATGAATCAGGATATCGCTACTATCTTTTACCTGATATCATCTAGGCGCCGTTCTATATCCCACAATAAGGACATTCGAGTTATATTTTAATATCACAAAACCTAGTCTTACTTACTTAGTCGTTCCTCTTCTACCCTGTGGAGTAGAGGTTTGTCAGAGAAAGCGCCATACTATTCTATCGGCTGTCTTCCTCCTGGCTAGGTTCCAATGTAGTCCACGGTCCTTCAAAAATGGCCTAATGTTGTTCTCCCAGCGGACTCTGGGTCGTCCTGGAGGTCTGGATCCCTGGCTCTTGGTTTCTCATATTTGTTCACAAAACCTAGTCAGTGATATTATTGTTTACCCGGTGTATCTTTACAACTGTGCTCCTCAACCTTAAGAGGTCACACGCGCCTTTACAGCATTTTAAGAACCACTGCGCCAAAAATTATCTTCTAACTAGCAAAAAATGTCAGAAATGCGAAAGACAGGTACATTTGTTAAAAAGATAATGCTATTTACACAACGTGACTTAGGTCCGGTATTTAATTCACGTTGTTAATATTTTTTTTTTTGGTACAAATACATTTGAGTTTTGTGTTTTACACAACGTTTATGATGATTCGCTCTTTTAAAATATCTGGTATGTTGTCGTAAATTTATTTTGAGAGAAAGAGTCTAGAAATAGTAGTCCGGTTTAGAGTGTAGAATGATGATGAAAACTCAGTGATAGAAATGTATAGATTAAATATGATGCTCCACAGAGTGCTGGAGGAGAGTAAAGACAGACTTATTTACGACAAATCGTTTCTCTCAATCTTCTCTTCCACTCTCCTGGTCAAACAATTATTTGCCAGTTTTCCAGACACACGTCTGCGCTCACACCGATTTGTTGCTTCAAACACTCAGACGACGTGGATACAGCTATATTAAACAAATAGGGAATTTTTGGGCTTTTGGGTATTCCAACACAGTCCGATATAAGTTTATGATGTTTATTAACCTAAAAGATCAAATCACAAAAAAACAATATCAAGTGTTAAATAAAATTATCATAAGTACAGAAAAATGCAAATATCAAGGTAGGGAGGAGGTGAAGAAGATTGGTATCGACTAAGCCCTTCCCGCTTGTATTAGACAAAGATAACCCCAGTCTCAAGATAGATAGTTATCAGGAGCATAGGAAAGTTAATCCAACAGTGAATTTAATTACTCTGAAAGAGGTGTTACAATATTAGTTATGGTGGTAGACAAAAAAATACTGTTATCCCAACTGGTGTCTTCCCTTTACTAAGCAAAGAAAAAAAAGGGGGGGGGGATGAAACAGAGTTAACAAATTATCCCACTAAAGGAACAATGCCGGGTATACAGAAAACGTATTACCCGGTAGGCAAGTTAACAAATGGTTTTTGCAAAAAAATAAATCTCCTGTCATTCATGCACACTGTGAGGATCCACACTCATATACACCACACACTTACCGATTTCAGCATCAGACAATCCATAGCATGATATACACAGTACTTAAACTCTTTACGTGTGACAACTGTCCAGTCCTTCTATGACCCGCCTCAGATAATGCGAGGTTTCACTGAGAGCAAATATTCCCGCTTATCGCCGGACTTGAAGTTCTAAGAGTTCTTGTGTTTTATTATATAAAAGGAGTCTATGGGATGGCACTGACACAATTCAACACAGGGGTGAAAATGAGGTGATGGCAATATTCCTTCACAGCGTGATGACAGCAACTGACCGGTAAAGTTTTTTTTTTAATCCAGTGAGGAAAAACTAGTAAATTATTATGAAACAAATATAAAGGTATGTTATCAGGCACTCGCAGGAAATAAAGAAGTAGAACACCAGACAACAGAAAAACAACAGACATGAGTGGCTTACCCAGGATTTGAACACTGGACCTTCCGTGCGACAACCCCGCCTAGCCATGCAAGCGAATCACACTATCCGCTCTGCCATCTACGCATCATAAAAAATGATGTTTCAATGGCAGGTCAATAGTGCGAACCACAATACACGACACCAGAAGTCCTCCATGGGCAGTTCAGCCTATTAAAAACGCAATCACTTCTGTTGTATTTCTATCAAGCAGTATAGGCCGAATCCAACAAGACCCTTAGGACCTTAATACTGTGTCCAGTAAATGATAGTAGACTAGAACAGTGAGCACAGGATAGTGGGTAGGTTTGGTACAAACATTAATTACATTAAACATCTATTATCTTGTTTTTTTGGAAACTGAGGGTATAACTTTTATCAACTGAGACTATTAATTTAATAGGTTTAAATTAACACAAAATCCAATGAAATACAATGAATGAACTAGACCACTGATCACTTTACACAATATATATATTACCGTTTTGCACAGAAATAGAATTCACTGCAAATATAAATGAAAATCCATGGGATAATCTAGGAAGATTTCAAATATCGCTAGTGCTTCTATCAAGTTCTGGCCAGCGAGTGATGAAGTGTATTTCTACGTGATCTGTATATCTACAACTGGAATGCAAGATGAGTGGGACATGAGAAACTTGACAGCTTTTGATCTCGGACGGATTTTGGGGATCTGACCGCCAGACCACAAAGAGAGAAGCCGCCCCTGGCCTCTCGTATCTTCGCTCGCTGCTTGCGTCAGCTTTCCCCGTTCGCTCTGGCTGCGATCGGTTCCGTGCTAAACACCGAGATGCGAAATCGTTTCAGGGACCACTACTGTCTTTGATAGCATGCCGCCCGTCCTTCCTGAGATCTCCGCCAGTGTCTTTCTTCTGATTGCTCTGGTCCATCTTGCGAGCGGTTGAGTTCGCGCGGAGATGATAAATACCAGCGAGAAACTAGCTTCTCTGCTCGGGGATCGTCTCAGTGTCTTTGATCTCGTGCCGCATACTAAGTGAGTCCCGGTGGAAACGGTTCGCTTTGGCGAAACGAAAAGTTACAACAAATGTTCAGGGGTTCTAATGTTATGAAAAGCTAAAAGTCCCTTTAATCATCCATCATATCAGGGAAAATTCACTTGTCGAACTAGACGTACGTCACATATGTCTCGTACCTCCAGAAGGTAGGTCACCCACGTTAAGAAGCAATGCTTGAAAGGGTATCTTCATTTCTGTATTAGCATCAACGTATATTTGCTTTTCGTTACTGTTGTTATTATTATATAGAGTCGACATCAGTGCACTCCGGGTATACCCATAGGTGCCCAGCCTCCCTCAGCACATGTCGAAGGATATGAATGCTCACCGTCCCACTTGCGCAATGATTTATATACACGACGGATGCATCCTCTCATACGCCTATCCCTGCTAGCCTGGCATTTTATGCCAAATTCCAGCCACGCCTATCCCTGCTAGCCTGACGCTTTATGCCAAATTCCAGCCACGCATATTCCTGCTAGCCTGACGTTTTATGCCAAATTCCAGCCATCTTATCTTTGTTGATTCATCTACTGCAGTGTCGTTCTCTAACAGGCGATCATTATCTTTAGTATTTCTTCCTTTTCCATATCCAGTGTCCCCACAATCTGTGTTTTTCGTGCATACATAGACGTGTGCACGTATGCGTAAATGCGTGTGCATATTTATGCGCAAAATAACCGACGCAATGTCAATGGACATTTCTGTATGAAAACGTACTGCCGCAGAAGCAAAATGTAACTAGTCAAGCCGAACTTACAATTTACTTAGGCAAAAAAGGGGCAGATTATCGTGCGATACAGACGATATTACCCCTGTATTCTGCCCCTTCTGCTACTACTCAGCATTTTTCTTTCTGCCTCTTACAGGGCATGCAGCCACTACTGCAGCTGGTCTCCTTGCAAGCAACCTGCACCAAGCAGTCACATTTTACTGCAGCGGCGGTTTCCGAGGACATGTTTTTGCGTCATGAAGTTGCTAGCCCCATGCACAAAATCATATTAGTCGCATTGTACGACATGCCTGAGCGAGCAGGAGACCTATTCTTTCTTTGTTTCTTATGGGATGGTGGAATGAAAAAAAGGGGGGGGGGGGCACAAGATTGTGTGTCAGGAAACCCAATACTCAGGAGGGCATTTGTTTTTCTTCTTTCATAATACTAGTCGGTGGTACCAGTTGAGGGTACTATCTCTGGAACAAAGTGTGTGGTATAAGTGGCCTGCTGTCAACGCTAGACACCATCATCATTCATACTGGAATCGTGCGTCTCAGTCGCCTTAAATATTCTTAAAATAGAGCTACTAAATTAAGATTTCACTGAATTAAATCGGTTGGGGGTTGAACGAGCTAAATCCTACCATATACATCTTCACAAAAGTTGTCTGGCAGATAATAAGTTAACTGTGCTGACACATTCAGCACTGTTCCTGCCTTCTGAAATATCTTGTGAATACTCACTCGAGGTAGAAGCATCATCATCCTTCTATCTGTGTGTCTGCAAGGAGTAATCTTGTGCAAAGGTAGATACTTTTGAAGACTCACATTATATACTGTAAGTTTTGGCCATGGTTGGAACATCAATGCAGAGCAAAGGGGAGGCAACCCGTGACAGTAATGTGAACATGGGTATCAGAACTTAACACACGTGATCCACAGATTTTATATTTGCAGAAATGTCAGCTGTACAGTATATCTGTTCTGGTCTCCCCAGAGTATGAGAAATAGAATGACAACTAAACTCAGACCAGAAGGTCTTTTGTATTTGGACATATGCCCTACTATAACCGACGGAGCTTGTGTCTAGGTTGAACAGGGTCAAAATGACGCAAAACTCCTATTAAAAAAATATAATAAAACAAACGAACGAACTTTATTTTTAAAGTGTTAAGAATTGGGCAAACAGGCCCATCTGACATTCTGCCCTTCTTCTCTCTTTCCCATCATGCATAATGTATCCTTTCATCCTTACACTTACTGTAAGCATTATTTAGGCATGTATCATTATAAAAGTAGTATAACAGCATCCATTTGCAATATCCAATCAAATCAAATTTAAGTCTGTTTGTTAAATAAATATTTAAAAAATAACAGAAAGTAAATAAAAACAAAAAAACCAACAAACAAAATTCAAGCCCTTCATACAGTAAAGTAGACAGTGGTTTCAGACATAATCAGATATAAGATCTCGTGGAATATTCGAACAGTCTGCTGTTGAATGACTTGGGACTGGGCGTGTTTTCCAGTGTATGCGAGAGATTTTACAAGAGGTCAACGGCTTAGAGTAAAAAAGGTATCCCCACAGCAGACCTAGGGGCTACGGGCTGATCACCCGTTTGCCAGTCACTTCGATTACGGAAACAACAGCAAATGGGTTGATTTGCCGTTGCCCTAAAGACGCCACTAGGCGTGATGGGAAACAATGGCAAAGAAAACCTATCTGCTGTTGCCCTAAGACGCCACTAGGCGTAATGGCCACTGACTGCTTTGACGGTCGGTGGCTAAGGACGGAAGAAGAAGAAGAAGACAGCAGACCTTACTGTAGGGGAGTGAAGTGTCAGAGACGTCACTATACTAGGTCTCAGCTGTATGAAGGTGGGTTGACCGGTTCCCTTCAACGCTGCCTTTGTCTCCCCTACCCAAGAGCTGAGTAATATACCCTTTTATCACTGTGCAGATTAGAGCGTGATAAGTCCTGCCCACAAACTTAGAGAAGGAAACAAAGAAGACACCGAAATGCCTTGAAAGGATGGCATTTGCCAGGAAGACTTGGAGTGTATTTGACAAAGAGAGCTGGCAGGTAATGATTATTATTGTCTGGTCGGGAGCCAGTCTGGCCAGTTATACCAGGTAATGGTGGTTATGATGTTGATTATAGTATGGTCGGGGACCAGTCTGGCCAGTTACACCAGGTAATGGTGATGATGATTATAGTCTGGTCGAGGACCAGTCTGGCCAGTTACACCAGGTAATGGTGATGATGATTACAGTCTGGTCGGGGGTCAGTATGGCCAGTTATACCAGGTAATGGTGATGATTATAATATGGTCGGGGGCCAGTCTGGCCAGTTACACCAAGTAATGGCAGGTATGAACACTTGCTTTGATTACTAAATACCGACGGCTACGGTGGCATAAATGTGACGCCTGAGATGAATGCTGTTCTTACCATGAACTGATAAGAAATCATAGGAGGAAATGAGAGGGAAGCTGCATTACAAGATTACTGGCAACAAAAACTCTAGAAAGACGAGGACAGTTAATATTAGAACAAAGAAAGAAAGATTTATAATTAGAAATATCGAAGGGAGTGTGAGTGCAACAAATTTAAAAGAAACCAAAGGGAGAAGGACAACTGGGGCTAACATGACCAGATGAATAGGAACCACAGTCAATATCTGAAGTGCCAGAATTCTTAAAAGACAGACCAGTGTGACGGGAAATGCCAGCCAAGGCTTAAGGCTACTGGGACCGGCAAATGATGCTGATGATGGTGACAGAGTAGAAAATTGCTACGTTAAAACCTCTGACATGAGAGATACACACTTCTCTCAAGAAAAGATTACAATGGCGTGCCTGGCAGGTGTCATATTAATGGTTATAGTCAGAGAAGTGAAAACGATCAAGACACGAAAAAAAAAAAAAAACGGTCCTGAGACAGTTGTATAAAGTACGTCAAGACAAGTAACATCAATAGAGAATTTGACTGGCAGTGAATTTAACAAAAAAAAAAAAAACCGGAGGAAACAGATATACATTAGGGCTGGAATTGATTTAAAAAAAAATATCTTTATCAAGTTTATTTAAACGAAGATTAATCCATCAATTTCAAACAATACGATAAATTATTTTTTTTAAATCATCAATAGCATTTTTTAAAATCACAAAGAACTTTATTTATTTTACTTGTTATATTGCACCATCGTCCTAAAAATATAATGAAAATAGTGAAATGTTACAACCCAAAAATTTATTATTTACTGACCATTCTTGCCAACTTCCATATCACGAACCTCTAACACAGCACATGCTCTCGCATTTAAGAAAAAAAAAAAATGCTAAAAATGGAATAATCGTTTAAGATTTGTTTGATCATTTAAAAAAAAATACAAAATTATATATATATATATATATATATATATATATATATATATATATATATATATATATATATATATATATATATATATATATATATATATATATATATATATATATATATATAAACTTACCACCTAAAGACACACCAGAATGTTAAACAACTCACCGCCCATAAGCTGCCTGCTCTCACTGCAAGTATACAACAGAAACAAGATAGACGCAGATTTATAAAACAACACGCGTCCTACAATATGCATGCGCTGTCTCCGCTTAAGAAAACACTTGTTACTGCCATAAATTTCATTCAACCGCTACGGCAAAAGGCAACATCAACTACGGAAACACAAAAGAACAGCGCGCGCAGTGAAAAAGTACTCGACGATTTAATGCCCACAAGACCAACATTGTTATTATCCACAATCAACTCTGACAATATAACATTTAAAACGTACTTCAGTGGACACAACACAAAATGCACAATGTATCAATTTTAATGTCGAAGCTTTTAAATGTAAAATGCTTTTAAAAATTCACAACCTGGGTGATTCAACACAACAGGAATCTGTTAAGTAATGGGATGTAAAATACTTACCCAACTCTTTGAATTATCAGAGCAGAATTAATATAAGAAATGCATCATTCGTTTCATAACTGAACACTTATTGAACTTTTTAAATTTTCTGCCTCCCTTACTACCACGCTCTGGTGGCTCGCTATTTCAGCATGAGACGGATTTAAACTAAAATACATGTGAACGTACAATTAATATCAGACGGCGCTAGATATATCCTTGAAATGACATTTTATTCTTAGCAGCCGGTGGGTTGCTCCCTTCCCATACAATCTAAACTTTACCTGTACCTTACCAGGACATGCGTATCCGCATACCAAAAACCAATACTGTATAGTGAAACTGGCACGCTCTTACCGCTAACCCAGGTTTAAGTGTGACGGCATGGCAAAACAGGATGGTTTATTAAAGCTACTTACCTCTATCTGCTTTTATAGCTCTCTTAAAACGAAAGATATATGTAAATATATATGGATCTTCTTTTTAATTCACGTCAGTAAGACGATGTGTGCTGCACGGCAATGGTAATAAAGGGGAGGGGGGAGGGAGGGGAGGAGAAGAGAGAGAGAGAGAGAGAGACAGCTGAATAAAAAAAAAAACGAAAAATTTCGTTTTGCAACGGTGGTTCCGGGGCACGACTTACATCAAGCAATGTATCCGGGCCAGCCTGAGATATTAAATTATGAAGGTACTGTATTAACAAATAGGAAACAATTTACAAAAAAAAAAAAAAAAAAGAGAATAAGTATCTTCGGAGATGAGCAGGGCCAGCGCTAGGAACTTGGCAAGGTGGTGTGAAATCTTATGACGGCGGAGGTAGAGCAAGAAACATTTAGAGAAGAGAACTGGAGACAGAAGTGAAAATGAAAGCGTGGAAAGAACTTGAGCTGATGGCACGTGACAGGAGGGCTTGGCATGTGTTTGTTGAAGGCCTATGCTCCTTGGGGAGCTAAAGGGTATTGATTGATTAAAACAAATAATGTGTAGCTTATAAGAATTAAAATAAAAATCAGTCATACGTAGTGAAAATTAGAACCCTTAGAAACAAATAACAATCCAGCGTAAAGATTGCTCACCACATAACACATCTGGGTTGAAATGAAGTTCAGTGGGAGTTGCGTTCGATACGGCCTTAAAAATGAATTCAGAATAAAGGAATCCTAAATCTAAGTCTAAACCCGAACCCTAAAAATAATCCTAACCATAATGAAGTAGGCGACTTATCTGTCTCACATCGAACGTATGTCCCACTGTCTTCATTTCAACCCACATACGTATTGGACACCAGACAAGAGAAAAGAAATATAAGTATAGGCGCTCACCGCGAAATCGAATCAGGGGCCACCCAGATGGTGTCATCGGCTCGATGCGTGAGTGAATCGTGAATGGGCACACATCCAATTTGGAACACACACCCCCCCCCCCCCCCCCCCCACACCGAAATGCCTTAATTTAACAGAAACTGTATTTTTAACACACATTCACGACGTCCGTTATTTTTCATGTGTGTGTCCACTGGTTATATATTACGCAAAACAGGACAACTGGGTGATCGGCCATTACTTGGATTTATAGAAGACTTAGTGGTGGTAAGTGCCCGATTAGTAAAGTGGTTAGAGCTTTTGCCTCTCACGGCAAAGTTAACAGGTTTACAACCCGGTAGCGTCACGCTCCAGTACGTAACTGGGTACCCAACTCTGTTCTTCAGTTAGGACATGAAAAGGCAGGGAAGAAGGGAGCTAGTCAAACAGCCTAGTATAGTGAAGTCTCCAACACTGTACTCCCCCAACGGCAATACCTGATATGGGACTGCCATAACCTTATAGTGATGATGGAGACATAACTCACCTTTTGGAATATATTCACAGGCGCTCATTACTTCCAACTGAACGGGGTTTATCATCTATTTCGGGCTCTCATGTAAGTCTTCCAGTCGGGTTCATTGGGGCTACTTCCACCGGGTATTATACTTTTTTTATTTTTATTTATTTTCTCATGTCTTCTACTTGGCTCTCGTAACCTATGTATACAACCAATGTATTGCACACAACTACTTCCCCACAGCATTTAAATCTGCCAAAGTGTACCCCCTCTATAAATCTGGCTCACATAGCGATCCCAACAGCTACAGACCAATATCCCTTCTATCATCTCTTTCAAAACCACTAGAGAAACACATTTACAACACCACATTTCAACACTTAACAACAAACAAACTGCTCATTGATAGCCAGTCAGGTTTCAGACCCAAACATTCCTGTCACACAGCGCTCACCAAAATGGCAGACAACTGGCTGTCGAACATAAATGATGGAAAATTATGTGGTGCTGTTTTTTGTCGACTTCAAGAAAGCATTTGACATGATTGACCACACTATCTTGGTTCAAAAGTTGGAAACCCTCAGAATAGGCTCTAATCCACTAAACATCATCAAATCATTCCTGGCAGATCGACAACAGTTAGTGCTTCACAACAACTCGGCATCAGATTTCTCGAAGGTAGTTACAGGAGTACCGCAGGGCTCTATTCTTGGGCCCCTACTCTTCGCAATGTTCATCAACGACCTGCCACTACATCTAAAATATTCAACTTGTGACCTCTTTGCAGATGATTGTACTATCTACACTAGTGACAATGACTGCGTGGCACTTGAAATGACTCTTCAAAGCGATGTAGACAATCTAACAAAATGGAGTAATATGAATCGTATGCCAGTAAACACAACAAAAACGAAATCTATGTTGATTACCACCAACGGGCTGATCACCCGTTTGCCAGTCACTTCGATTACGGAAACAACAGCAAATGGATTGATTTGCCGTTGCCCTAAAGACGCCAATAGGCGTGATGGGAAACAATGGCAAAGAAAACCTATCTGCTGTTGCCCTAAGACGCCACTAGGCGTAATGGCCACTGACTGCTTTGACGGTCGGTGGCTAAGGACGGAAGAAGAGAAGAAGAGAAGATGTTGATTACCACCAGACAGAAACTCCTAAGCTGCACCAAAAGATCGCTACAGCTACACGCAGAATCAATACAAATTGAACATGTAACAGAACACAAAGTTCTGGGGATCACGATTGACCAGCACTTAACGTGGAACTCCCATGTACGGAATTTAACCAAACACATAGCACAAAAGACGTACCAGCTAGCCAAAATAAAACACTTCTTAGACGCAGACACTAGACTATTGTTCTACACCTCACATATACAGACACATCTAGATTACTGCTCTACACTATGGGATTGTTGCCCTGCTTCCACCTCGAAGAGACTGCACTCCCTGCAAAAGAGAGCAGTGCGTCTGATCACCGATAATCGCACGACACCACACACAAGGACAGGAAAAGAACCCAAAATACTGTCGCTAAAAAAACGTCTTCTCTACAACAAAGCCAAGCTGACTCACACAATTCTATCTAACAATGCCCCGTCGTACCTAAGATCACTGTTTCAAACCAGTAGAAGGGAGGGACAACGATTACATCAGTTACGTCTGCCCAAACCTAGGATCGACCTGTTCAAAAAGAGTCTAGCCTACTCTGGTGCCTACCTATGGAACAGCCTTCCACACCACCTAAAAAGCCTACCTACACAATATTCTTTTAACAAAGCACTTTTCAAACACTTCCTCAACACTGATTATCTACCCCCATAGAAACAGTATTTGCCTGTCAACATCTCATCCATAGGTCAACATTTCTTTTCCTCTTCCGCTCATTTTTGTGTGTGAATAATTTGTTTTATATCCATGTAATATCATTATTATATTCACTTTAAAATATTATTATATAATGTAATGTATGTGTGAATGTACCCACATAATACTGTACTTTATAAATGTGAGTCGTGAGAATGTACCCGCATACCAAAAATACAGATTAATTGTAGACGGATTGACCGCATGAGTGAGTGTCGGAATACAGAATTTATTTATTTTTATTTATTGTTTTATTTATTTTATTTTTACTTTTTTCCCCCATTTACTAGCTTGTTTGTTTCAAAAAAAAAAAAAACCCTACTCATTTTTTCAAATTATGCTTGCATACTGTAAATGAATGCTGTTATGGTAACTTTATAATGTTGCATGCCTTTAAATTAATGCTTAAAGCATCATGTGGGAATGAAAGGATATAGTATGCAAGATTAATGAGAGTGGAAGGGCAGAATGTTAGACGGGCCTGCGCGCCCAATTCTTTACCCTTCGAAAATAAAGTTTGTTCGTTCGTTCGTTCTCCTTTCCCTGATGAACGTCTTGTGGTCGCAACGTGGGCAATATTTCTTGTCCTAGTAAGACGCATTACCTTTTTTTTAAAAATAAATACACATTTCTTTCTGCTAGGAGTGTCACCGTATCTTTCTTGCATCATTGCCAGACCTTCATGAGCCAAACATAATTATACCCCCTGTTAAGGGATGTAGGAATTGCCCGAATTCTCTCGTTTGTTGTCTAGGATCCATTCGTTTTAATAAAGATGTAGAAGTTCTTTTAATTTTAATTTGGTTTGCATTGTCAAATATTCTGGAAGTCAATCTTCTTGGATACCTCCTTTCTGTCAATCTTCACTTACTGAATAAGGCTATCAACTGGTTAACTGAACCTTGAATGATTGAACGAACCTCTCGACTTGGACGATTTGGCAACAGTTTAATACACAGTAAGTACGAATTCACATAACGTCACAATCACGAATATGGCATGAATACTCCCTTTAACTTTCAGTCTACCACTATCTTGGTTCGCTTTTATACAATGTCACTCAACTTTTCCCTAGTTGATACTTTTATAATATCATTCTTTGATTCCATTTAACATCGGGGTATTGAGCCTCCCGGCATATCAAATATTCATTATATCTTTTTCCAACAACATCGGGGGATTTGAGCGTCCCGGTATGTTTAATATTTATACATCATAATTTCCACTCCATAAACTTCGGGGAATGAGTCCTCCCGTTATAACACTGTTCAATTATATTTTCAACACAATTCTTTGTATTGGGAACCACCGTCCCGTACTGACTTCAGCTATAATCCTGGCATATTCTCATGCCTCTCATTTAAAGCACACAGCTTACCATTTTTCCAGAAATATTTCTTGAATACATACTACAACATAATGGCTGATACACAAGCCATTTTAGGCACACATCTTGACGCTCTGACGTCACATCCAACTCTCCTCATGTGTCATACCTAGATACTCATCTCACAGCGACCGCTTTCATGTATTTCTTGCGTTCAGTTGAGGTACGACATGGTGTGACAAAACCCTGGCACTCATAATAAGTTGCCCTGATAAAAATCGCACCATGAAGTGGCCTCAACACACACACACACCCCCCCCCCCCCCCCCCCCCCCCCCCCCACTCTTTGCTAAGCGGTATCCCTTTGATCTAACACCTGTGCATATTTTCCATCTTTCCCCCAATCACAACACCATTACAACATAACAGCACGTAACACAGTAAAACAAGGGACAGATATGAACGCCGGGAATGCCTTCACAATAGCGCTTCAAATTTTTTTTCCTCGCAGGTTTTGCCTTCTTGCGGCGAGGCAAGTACCTTTCAATCTATAAATAAATATTAGACAAACATAAAGGTATGTTCCCTTCCTTAAGTGTTATAAACCTTTCAATATAGTTAAATCACTTGGTTATATCACAGCGCAATTTGCCATTAACAAATAGGCGAACTCTGTTAACTGGAGCACAGCGTTATCCTGAAAAGTACTAACAGTATGTATATGCTAGGATGGTGAAGCACTGAAAAGGACTGCCAGTTACGCTACCGCGCCCAGTACTTCCTCAATGTTTAGGGAACACTGGCTATAACAAGAAACCGTAGGCAAGTATACTGTTCAAGAAAAGAAACGCATAGCTATCCGAGGGCGCGTTTTTATGAGTTTGTAAGTAAAATTTGGTGCTAGGGTATATAAAAACCAGCCTCAAATATTCTTTACAGTGTCAAATGCACGTGTTGACCTGAATTGCGTTCGTTTTTGTAATCGTTACAACGCAGTGGTCAATAGTGTTTATGACGCAATTTTTGACCACAGCTCATGTTGCGCGCACGTGAAAGCAACAAAATTTGGGGTGAACACTATTCACTGACTACGCAACTAAAACCCTATAAAAGGATAACGCTACACAAAAAATTCAGTTCATTTTCAAGCAGACATTTATGGCGTCTCTATCGATAAATTTAAGGAACATTGCTATTGGCCGACTGCATGCAGGCGAAAGTCAAAGTCAGGTTGCCAGGCATCTAAACGTGCATCAGAGTACCATCAGTTGACTTTGGCACCGGTTCCAAGCCACTGGCTCAGTTGAAGACCGGCATCGCAGTGGACGACCCAGAGTGACAACAGCAGCGGAGGATCGCTTTATTCGGCTTCGTCACCTCAGAGACAGGTTTACAATAGCTTCCTCAACTGCTCAGTCATTGCCTGCAGGACGTCATGTGTCTGATCAAACTGTCCGGAATAGACTGCATGACGCTGGACTTTGGGCACAACGACCTCACCGAGGACCTGTCCTTACGTGCCGCCATCGCCAAAATCGACTTCTTTGGGCCAACCAGCATCGTCCCTGGGCAGCTGACAATCAATGGAGACGTGTCTGGTTTAGTGACGAATCTTTTTTTTTTTTTTTTGTTGTAGCGTCATGATAGACGGCGTAGGGTCTACCGTAGGCGAAATGAACGTTTTGCCCAAAATTGCGTTGATGAAGCTCCGACCCCATGTCCTTTCACTTTTGGCTGCCCAAATATCTGTGTTTCAACAGGACAACGCCAGACCCCATTGTGCACGATTGACCACGCAGTTCCTGACTGCCAACAACATTCTCACCCTTCCCTGGCCATCCATGTCTCCAGACACGAGTCCGATTGAGCACCTGTGGGATGAGCTGCATAGACGTGTTTGTCGCCGAGACGTTGCTCCAGCCAATCGTCGTGATCTTTTCCAGACACTCCAGGAAGAGTGGGCAGCCATCCCACAGGCCCACATCAGACGCATCCATGCCCATGAGATGCCAGTCGCTGATCGATGCAAGAGGAGGCACACACCATACTAACGGGAAAGCCCGTGGTGTGCCTTCAGTAGCTATGCGTTTCTTTTTTTGAACAGTATATTTTCAGTATCTTCCTCTGCTTTGGTCCTTGTTCTATGACTGACAAAGCAATCAGTGACCATCACGCCTAGTGGCGTCTTGTAGGGCAGCAACAAACTATTTTCAGTATTAAATGTCTGAAAATGGAGAATATATGGGGGAGGGGTAAACTAATGCAAAATAAGCTCTATATGAGAGCCTGCTTCAGACTTTAAATCCTTTATTGCCTTCACGTCTACCGACGCCTCCCAATTTTACATTTAACCTGATACCAAAAAAAAAAAAAAAGCAACTAGCTGGACTTCATTAACACGGGTTAGCATGACATTTACAAAGGCTGCACAAATAACAAAAAACTGAACATTTAACCCGTAGGGAAAAGCCTGACAAAATAATTTATTGTTTACGACTTCTAACCGGATGGAGGACGAAACGGTCAAAAGGACAATATGTTCTGCTTTCGCCGGAAAAAAGGTAATACTGCTCTCACAACACCGTCTGCTTAATTCCTCTTGTTTTACGCACATTCGTTTATGATTTCTCGATGATGTCCCTCCTTCTTGTTTGCGGCTGCAGCAGAAGTTTAACTTCAACGAAGTTACATATCTGTCCTTGTAAAATTTGTAATAACATATTGCACCAACATTATTTTGTTAGCATGACAACAAGTTATTTCTTAGACCCTAAGTAAATGCATAACAAATGTTCATTGCATGGCGAAATATTTATGCCTAGTAGCCTAGTGTCTCCACAATAAACAGGGACGGTCGGTGTTACTATCTCAGACATTCTTTTTATTGTTCCCGATTTTTATATTGTATATATATATATATCCACCCCATGAACACTTACTGATTTGACTTTTTCGGTCCGCTGTTGCTGTGAAGCGTAGTGGCAAGTTTGCGTTCTTGAGCCATGTGTGTCGCATTGACTGCTGTTGTTGCAGGATTTATGTGATGGTGTCCATACATCTGCCTCTTGGTCTTCTCCATGCACCAGATTTTCTGCAGTTGTAGGCAGTGGTGGTAATTTATCGGGCTTTGTTCTCATGATAGCCAAACCACTTAATTTTTCTGTCGCCCTATATACCTGATGCAGGATGTTGTTCATACCCTACAATTTTTGTGACGTTATCGTTTCTCATTCCGTCTCTCCTGGTAACATCAATGGCTTTTCTTAAGTATCCAATCTCACAGGACGGGATTTTCCGCTCTTGTGTTTGGGACATTCCGATCTTGTGTTTGGGACATTCCGATGAATGACTGACTGAAAAGATAAGACAGGACGTGTAGAATACAGAGAAGCAGCTAACCCACATAAAGCAAAAGAACTCGCCCCCTTACTGTAGCAGACCTCGCATAGACAAAGGCTCAGCCCCCAGCAATTAGCAGCACATTGTCATCGTGGAGAACAAAACACGATATTCAGAACTGCTTGACAACATACCAAAGGTGATGGGAAAAAAGACGACTAAACAGATGCAGAAAGGAAACACACAGCTATGGAATACATTACAAAGAGACATTCAGCCGCAGAAATGATCTATGCAATCAACCTAAGCTACACACACACACACACACAAGAAAGAAAGAAGGAGTCATAAGCATGAAACTAAAGATTTGAACTTAACTCCATATCTCAGTGATCAACTGAAAATTCCCAAACAATTTCAAAGCTGAGGCAAAAGCACTTAAGATAACAGCGATAACCATCATGGAAAACAGGGATAGTGCTTAATCCAAGACTGTGTGTTCCTCACTACTTTTTCTGCGTTCGTCCTGAAAAGGACGTTGGTTGCGTTGTGTCGCCGTTTACGGCAAAGCTGCGTTTTCTGCGCCTTTCGGCCCGACACATCCGACTTCGGCACGGCATATTTTAGGACCGGGTTTGCCTTCCCACTTCGATCCCTACTCTCTCAGCCAGACTGCAGTGATGCAGCCTGTTTCCAGGACCACCACTTGGAGGTGGAGTAGGGACTTGGTCAGCCCTGGTTCGCTGACCCTGACGCAAGCAGTCAGCTATGGGTCGCTTATTGCATTCCTCACTTTTGATGCATCTTCGGTCCCGTTCCTCACTAAATTCCTGTCAGTCACATCTGTCCCAAGGGAACACAAATAAGAAGAAACCAGACTTCAAACAGAACCCCGGCAGCATTATCTGAAGCTAGCTACAAATTAAACAGTGTGAAAATACAATATATTTCTTATCACGGCAATATATATGTAGAAATAAGAGACCAGATAAGCTTACAAAAGAAGGAGCAACTTTAAAACAGGGATAGGACATCATATAAAGAGATTAAATCAATAATTAAAAAATACCTTATTAGAAAACTGGCATACATAACACCAGTGGCATATATAACAGAAGTATCTACTCTTTGCCACGGGGAGGAAAGTGACAATTTTTGGACTGAGAATCAGCCACTGTTGACTAAAATACCTCCTATTCAATACATTAAAAATCGGACAGATATGCGTCATGTAGAGAAGACAAGCAAGAAGCACACCACATTCTCGGCGAATGTCGCCTCTACGACAACAGCAGACTGACTGCGTGGTTTTCGCCAGTCGCCTTGAGGGAGAAACCATGTAATAATAAAAGAAGCCAGAAACAAACCTTTCACTTCATGATATAAATATATGTGGTGAAAGTAATGCGAACAACAAAAAATAAAATAAATAAATATAGAATACTTAAGGGCATTGGTGGGTTCGTTTTTTAAAGACACATCTAACTTTTGTTGCAAGTATGCTATCTATTGAGCTGAACCATTACTTCTATAGTTTTATGAATGCCTGATGAGTGGTGTCAACTCCCAAACCATTTCGCAAGTCCATCTTTTTGTAAACCTTACTCCGCCTTTCTGCCATTTTATCTTACAATATACAAACTTTGTGTATGTGTTGCCCACCACAAGCTTTCACTTGATCTACAAAAACAGCTATATTGTGTACTTCATTATATTCAATGGTCTTCACGCGAATATGCCAGGGGTCCTGGGAGACAAAAACATTAATATACCTACACAACTGTTTTCTTAACATAGAACTGCGCTTCGATTAACCGAGGTTAATCGGCAGAGTGCATTCTGTTTGACGTACCGTCTTAAATCGGTACCGTAGCTGATTCCATTCACCATTCATGAGATCCCTTCTGTATATTAAAAGTCTCAATTGTTACCATAACCTCTCCATTCATCTTTTAACCCTCTTTAACAGGTTTGTAGCGTGCTGTAAATAATGCCTTGTTATGATAGAAAGAAGGTAAATATAGGCCAATCAAATGCACGCAGCTCTCTCTCTCCCTCTCTCTCTCGCCGGTGAAATAGTTCGTAATGGCGTGTAAACAAATGGAGATATTTGTGCATAGGAGTACGTAGACAGATAAATTAAAAGAGAATGGATGGACGGAAAGACATGATATTAGTCTCGTTTGTCGAAGAAGGCCAACTAAATGCATGTCAAAGGAAAAGTTGCTACGTTATTTTGTTTTGGAGAAAATTAAAGGTAAAGGCACCAGCATGATGAAAACTGCGGTGTCGATCGTCTTTAAAAATTTGATATAAATCGAAGTCGGAACCAATTATGGAAAAGTTTAAAAAAAAGGAAAGCAGAAGTGAGGGAAAGTAAAAGGAGGTATAGATAAAAGTCATAGATAGCAGGGGTGAGAAACATGAAGAAGATTGCTGGACCCAGCTAAATCAAACTCGCTCGAAGTCTGCAAAAATACACAGTTTGAGAACGGAAGCATTATATTGCTTTCCGATACGCACGCGCGCTCTGTATAAAACGGCCCTACAGCGGAATTTTCAAACTACACACACAGAGCAGAAGACAGATAGACGGAGGGAAAGAGACGCTCGTCAAGGCTATAATTTTAACATCTGTTGCCGTGCAACTCTTCCATCACCAAACCGAGTCTATTCCATCTATCCTAAGAGGGTATGTAAATTTATAAATAATTAATTTGTTTATTTGCAGCTTATTTAAATAGAATTGTATCAGGATCAGGCCAGAGGACTGAACTGAAATTGAGTTGTGAATGTATAAAGGAATTCGATGCTTACCAACGTTAGCAGAAATGTCAGTAGGAGTGTTCAATTAAAGCTATTATATTGGAATAATGGACTTGACACTCCAGAATGTGAAAGGCAACGGTAACATCATAATCATGTATAAAACTGTATTATATTTATTCATGTATTATATTAGAATGATTTATGCAGATAGACACCTGTCTTGTCTTGCTATTCCTAATCAGAACTGATCCATGTATCATTCATATACATGCAACCATCTGAACATTCTCATTCATGTACACGTAGGCTTGTGAACCCTATGACCAAAGGCTAGCCACGTGTCACGTATTGTCCCCAGGTTCATTCATGTCACACTACACCACAGGTCTAGAATCCTAGATCGATAAGTGCATTCCTGGATCAACACAGGAGCATCAGATATTGTCATCTAGATTCGCGCCCTAGGCCCCATCAGTGTTTGGTGGTCTAGTGTAAGACTTTCGACTGACACTGCTGTGTACATTCATAGAGGACAGCCACAACACTTAAATGTTAAGTACTCTATGTGGAAAATTCCATCAGCTATTGTGAGGAGTCAAAGCAAAGTGATTAGTGTGTAGTGATGAGAAAAACAGTTCTGCACTACTAGAATAGACAAGAGATAACTTTAGTAATAAAGGAACATTTAGATGAACATTTTATGTTATTTTGAAGATTCCAGAAAGGACTTCTTAATTAATTACTGAGTGAAACTCAACTATTAAGTAAATTTGTAATTACATTTTATTCATTCACCTTTTTATCATTTCATCATCCATACTTTACACAAGAAGAATACAAAAGATAGATGTAAATAATAAATGAATCATTAATTGTAATCTAACTCCGCCTATGCCGGTCCCAAGCCCGGATGAAAAAGGAGGAGGGCGGCCTGCATGGAGGCCGTAAGGAGGCAGCCCCTCCACCATGCAAAGGCACAACAGGCCAATCACCTGTTTGCTTTAAATCACGATTACGAGCAATACAAGAGAGAAAACTGGACTGATTCTAAAGGCGACGAACTGGAACGGACTACGGACTACGACTTATGGAACTTGGAACACAAGAAGTATAAATGGGAAGGAAGAGGAGCTGGTGGAAGAGATGAGGAAAGCAAAACTAGAAATCCTGGCTATAACGGAAACAAAGAAAAAAGGACAAGGAGTCATGGATCTCGATGGCAACACGCTGCTTTACAGTGGTGTACCCATATCTGAAAGAGCTAAAGGGGGCGTGGGTTGCATTGTGGCCCAAAATCAAAAAGATAGTATCAAGGGATGGAACTTTGTCTCGGAGCGCATTATGGTTGTAAAACTAAAAGAAGGAAAAACCATAGTCAACCTGGTCATAGTGTATGGGCCAAATGAGGATGAGAGAGCAGAGGTCAAGGAGGAATTCTTCGAGCTGCTTCAAAGGACAGTGGATGACTGCCTAGATGAAGTTATCATGCTCGGAGATTTTAATGCCAGAATTGGAAATGACCATGCTAGATGGGGTGGAGTTATCGGAAGATATGGAGAAGATACTCTCAATGAAAATGGAAGACGACTCCTTAGATTCTGCAGTGAGCAGAATGTGATCATTACAAACACAAAGTTCCCCCATAAGCGCATACATGCATACACTAGATGTGAACCAACAAAGAATGAGAAGTCAGTGATCGACTATGCCATTGTTCGGAGAAGCTCATTCAAATATGTCCGAGATGCAAGAGTCTGGAGGGGGCCAGAGATTGGAAGTGATCACTACCTGCTAACAATCAAACGAACAACTGAAAGAGTTGCTCAGCCTAGGAACTGCCCAACATCACGCAAGAAACCAAGTAAACGAGCAGGAGAAATGAGCATTAGGACCTACAAGCTGAGAGAGCCAGAAATTAAGACCAGATATCAGGGGCTTATTGCTGCAGCGGTGAGCAACACAGAAGAACGACCTGATGACTTGGAAACCCTCTGGATTAAATTCAAGGACATCATAAAGACAGCTGCTGCAGAAGCATGTGGTGAAGTCCGACTTGGGAACCAGAGAAAGAGGACACCTTGGTGGACAGAGGAAGTCAAAGAGAAAATAAGAGAGAAGAAAATGGCATGGAAACAATACTTAGGAGCTAAAAACACAACAGGACAAATGGAAAAATATAGAGAATATATGACACTCAGAACAGAAGCAAAGAACAAAGTGCTAGCAACAAAACAGAAGTCCTGGGAAGAATTTGGAGAAAAGCTAGAAAAAGATGCACAAGAAAACCAGAAATTGTTCTATAAGACCCTAAAGAACATGAGGAAGGAAAAACAATGCCCTCTCAAATTTATAAAGGACAAGCAAGGCAAATTGCTTACTGCCCCGAAGGAAGTAATGGAAAGATGGAAAGAATATTTCTCAGAACTCCTTGATGGTGAGCAAGGTCAAGCATCAGAATTGATAACCACTAGCACAGAAGATGAAACAAATGGTGATGAAGATGACATAAAGATGGAAGAACTGAAGGCAGCACTGGAGAAAATCAAGATGGGCAAAGCGCAGGGCATGATGGTATAACACCAGAAATGGTTAAGTACATGGGAGCATCAGGCGACCTATTACTCTTAAGGGTCCTACAGGCAGCATGGTGCAACAAGACCATACCAAAGGATTGGGAGATTGCCATCATAACACCAATTTTCAAAAAGGGTGACAATCGACAGTGTGGAAACCATAGAGGCATATCCCTTCTCAGTGTCCCTGGTAAAATCTACTCTAGAATCCTAGAGCAGAGACTCCGACGCCTAGCTGAGCCACAATTGGATGAGGTCCAGTGCGGATTCCGAGCAAACCGAAGTACTCAAGACCTAATCTTCACACTCAGACAGCTGAGTGAAAAGGCCCTTGAGTATAAGAGTGAGATCCATCTTTGTTTCATAGATCTGGAAAAGGCGTTTGACAGGGTCCCCTGGAGCAAACTTTGGGACTGTTTGGCAAGGAAGAATATTCCAGCACCTCTGATTCATGCTATACAGAGCTTCTACAAGTCTTGCAGAAATTATGTGAGGACAGCAAACCATAAGTCAGAAGAGTTCAGGACCACCACTGGTGTAAGACAAGGTGATATCCTATCACCTTACCTCTTCATACTCCTTATGGACGATGTCATCAAGGCATGTAAGGAGAGAACAAGAAAGTATTCAGTGGGGTACTGGAAGATGAGACAGGTCTATATTTCGGAGCTGGCATTTGCTGATGATGTTGCCCTGATTGCTAAATCAGAGGCACATCTCCAATCCAACCTGCAAGTCTGGAAGGAAGAGCTGGAGAAGAGAGGGATGGTCATAAGCAGCTCTAAAACAAAATCCATGGTGATATCACGAGAAGAAAGAAGACATCAGATTAAGCTAGGAGAACAGGTCCTGGAGCAGGTCGACCACTTTAAATACCTCGGAGCTATTATAGATCGAAAGGGAGGCATCAAAGAAGAGTTGGCCACTCGAAAAGCAGCAGCTGGGAGACTTTTTCAGGCCATAAATCGAGGATTCCTCAGTAAGAGAGAGGTTGGTAAGAAAACGAAGATGGCTGTATACCGCTCCACCTATGTCCCAGTCTTGACATATGGATGCGAGCCATGGGCAATGACTACAACCCACAAAAGCCAGATCCAAACCTCAGAAATGAGGTATCTGAGGAAGGTGGTTGAAGTAACAAGAAGAGACATGGTACGCAACCAGACGATATGTCAAGGCCTTAAATCCTACCCCCTGCAGATCCAAGTAGAACAGTCCCAATTAAGATGGTTTGGCCATGTCTGCAGAATGGGAGAAGATCGGATACCACGACAAGCATGGGACACAAAGAGCCAAGGATCCAGACCCCGAGGACGACCCAGAGTCCGCTGGGAGGACAACATTAGACAATCTTTGAAGGACCGAGGACTAGAATGGAACCAGGCCAGGAGGAAGACAGCCGATAGGATAGTCTGGCGCTCTCTCTTCCAAACCTCTACACCTCACGGTAGAAGGGGAACGACTAAGTAAGTAAGTGAGTAATTGTAACCCTCTGACTTGTCACATTTATAATGTTGCAATTTTGAGTTTTAATGAATTGTTGATTATCATTGGTTAGTTACATAGAGAAGGTGGCATCTAAGGTTCTGACTTTAATCTGAATACTATCTGAAGCAGAGACCTTAACAACCGTGACTATCCTGTGATAGCAGTGCTCTTCTCTGACACTGGGACTACTCTTCGTCTTCTGTTCTTTCAGTAACTACTACTGACTACTAACTACACTCATAAAACCTTTCGCTACAAGGTTAACTGTCAGCATTCTGGGACGTTTCTCCGTGCTCACACTCGGTTTAATAACATTTTTAACATGATCTCTCATTTCGAAACTGTGTATTGTTTCTGAGTTAATTTGACCAAGTTTTTCAGACTGACTGCATAAGCATTTTTCTTCTTTTCGGCTCCACTTGCAGAAGACTCCTTCAACCCCCTGCTATGGACACTTTGCTCCAGCTCTTTCAATAGTTTATTTTTCTCAATGGCTTAAAAAAAAAAAATCTTTCTGTCTTCGTGTTTCCTACATTTCTACTCTTGGTGTTCTAAACAAGGATTACCTTGTTATGCTACTGCCAGCTTATCCCATCCCAACTATAGTCCGTTCGGAAATTCGTGCCCACAGAAAGCATCAATTTTCTCCAAAACTGTTTGTTGTATGGACATGAATTTTTGCATGCAGTCTTAGATTTTCCATGCAGTTATTAATATATTTTTTGCCCTTACAAAACTCATGTCATGTTCGAATTTTCTTCTTTACGTTATATAAAAAACTCTTACTGTTGTCTGGGTTAATTTTTAGTAGTTTTACAGGAAAGTTACAAGATCCGTTCAAAAATATATATATATTTTTTTTGAATTAGTTACTCGCGACTGTGTACAATAGGTGCGCACTCGTGCGGACATGTAGTCACTACACTAATTCAAACCAAAAAAAAAATATTTTTGAACGGATCTTGTAACTTTTCTGTAAAACTACTAAAAATTAACCCAGACAACAGTAAGAGTTTTTTTATATAACGTAAAGAAGAAAATTCGAACATGACATGAGTTTTGTAAGGGCAAAAAATATATTAATAACTGCATGGAAAATCTAAGACTGCATGCTGTTGCTGTCATTTTCGACGGAGTCATCTGTCAAGTTATTTGCTTATGTTTGTATCATAAGTATAATTGTGTCTTTACCTGCGATGTCAGGTTGATTAGGGGTTGTCTTCCCTTGTTTATTCATTCATTGTGTTTGACCTTTAGGGTCGGAGGTTGTCAGTTCGGGCGTAGGCCTATGGGAAGGTTTTTTAAGCGGGAGTGAGATATACTTCCGGGAAGCCGGGAGGTCCTGTTTTTCTGAAGGGACCAAGAGTCCATTGTTTTTCGGGGAGAATCTTCGAAGTAACTGCTATGGCAGTTTTCCCCAGTGAATCTCTGTGCGTCGGGATGACGACAGAATTCCTTGTGTAGTTCTGAGGATTCATTTACCAGGTAATACCGACCTTTATGCATTATTACGCTTTTCGGTGGCAGAACATGTAAAGGATTACCTAGGGTGAACAGCAGTTCACGGATCCGCCATTTCAGAACTTATATATTTGTGCTCGAGGTAGCCATCCAAGACTGTTAGTCTTATATTGTCCAGAAATCCAGTGACGAAGATATATTGTGGGAGCCGCAGATTGGCGGAACTTCTATCTACAATAAGTATTACTGCAGGGTTGATGATAACCTATTTAACAGAAGTACACGGCCGACGTTAGGACGAGGCCTGTGCTTCCGGCTATTATACTACAGCCTGTTATGTGCAATTGGCAGGGAGTGCCAAGTTGCACCTGTGTGTCAAGGTAACTAAGGCATCTGACGCGTTTAGTCAGAGACGCCAAGGGCGACGCTACGAACTGTCATTATTGAAGAACTTTGCTATTGACCATGCACGTCTATTCTGATGTTTACCTTTTTGAATGCCAAATGTATACCTATCGATGTCAGGTCAGCATGACCTTGTTACACTGACTGTTCCTGTTGATATTATGTGTGTTCCCGTCAATAAATGTCTTGAAACATGCCTGCAGTGTCAAAGCATCCTTGATTACTGCATGTGAGAGTATGGGTTGCAGGATCTACATCTATACGAGCCTAAACACATTCGCGTCTTCATTCGCACCCACACTCAATTCATCATACGCTCGCACTACACATCTAACAACATGTATACTGTCTTGGGCCAGTGATCACCTCAACAAGAAAAAAAGACAGTTACATTTCTGGTGGACCAGTTACGTGGGCTCTTATGATACATTTCTTGTCGCCAATGTGGCCTAGAAACTTACATTTCGGATGGACCAGATCTGTGGGTTTAAAAAGAACAGAGCGAGCATTTGACATTATTGTTGACATTTATGGATCCAGAAATTTACATTCCTGGTTGGCTGTTACATGTATGATGTCTCCAGTTTTGTCGAGAAAGTTACAAGAAGGACAAGTACACATTACACTTCTGATCTGTGGGTCTAAGCTACACACGGGACAGCCGTAACACACAACGCTAATTCTACACTTGCAAGTTTTGGCTACAACAGGACAGATATAGGTCATCAACGGTTGACACAAATAAACAGTACGAGCATTTATATTATAATGCTACATAAAGCATAACAAGACAAGTACTGAAGTGAACTACTAGGCATTTGCTACGTGGACCATAACTGCATAGAAGGCGGGTTCCTATTGTAAACAGTACTGCGGGTTGTGACACGTTTCATTCAACAACAGACTTTTCTAGGTCAGAGCATTCAAGCTACATTGTTGGAGGTCAAGTGTCTGTAAACAGTACGTGAAATTGTAAACATTCAATGTGCAAGCCCTAATTTGAGAAGGTCATAGTAACTTTGGTTCGTGAATACCACTTTATGTTACAGTGGATTTGACGTTCAGTGCGCGTTTGACATTTCGTTTCTGTGTTCGCAAGGAGCAAGAAATTTATTTTAGTTTCAGCTGTGACTGAACTTGTTCTGCAACACATTGAAATTGATTGCTATATGTTTATGTCACTTCTACTGTTTTTGGTGTATTTTTCTGCGGGTTTTTCGGTTGGTGGGTCTTACGGTAAATATGCCACTTGATCGAGGCTTACTGTAAGCGGTCTGTAGGTGCAAATTTTCTTAATTTGGAAATTTGCTAGTGACAATTGGTCGCTATTGATGTTAGCTGTGATGTAATTGTACTTAACGTTGTTTTTGTAATATTTTGTCTGTTTTTCAGTTTTGATTGTCGATTTGTTTTGTTTGTATTCTGTAGGTCTCTCCTTTCTTGTGTATTTCTCTACACATTTTTGGTTAAAACAGTGTTGCCATTTGTATTGTTTTGTATTTTTGTCTTTGTATTTTTTTTTGGTTGTACTACATTACTGTCATGCACAGTCTACATACACATACTTGGTCATGTTTTGATATTATTGATAAGGTAGACTCTTCATATAGAGTTTGTTAAATAATATTATATAAGATATTTATACAAGTTCTTTGATAAAAGACTTGTTATCTACAAAGATTGAGACAAGGTAAATACATATTCAAGTTCTTTATAAAAAAAGACTTGTGCCCATAGTGAGTGGGATATAAGGGAATTTTTTTTTTCCCACAGGTACTCAAGTGATTTTTTGGGTACATTATAAACAAGAGGAACATACAAAGTCTTTGTCTAAGACTAAGACAGTAAAATAAAGTGAAGTGAGTATACAAGTCTAGCATTTCAGACTTGTCTCCCATTGAAGTGGGATAAGGTAATTTATTTAATTTTTTTTCAGGTTTCTGATCTCATTAGACAGAATGTCTACATTGGATTTCTTCATCCAGCAAGGGTTGACCCTTGGTAAGTCTGGTAAAGAATTGGAAGAATATTCATCTGCTCAATTCGCCATTGCATTAAAGTCAGAAGAAAAGAAACAAAAAGAGGAAATTAAATTGAAAGCAGAAGCTGAACTAAAGAAGCTAGAAGCTGAGAATAGAAGATTAGAACTTGAAGAAAGAAGGTATCAAAGAGAGGCTGAGGAGAGAAAAGCTCAAGCTGATGAAAGAAAATTCCAGATGGAAATGGAAGACAAAAAAATTCAAGCTCAAGCTGCTGCAGAGGAAAAAAAACTTCAAGCTGCTGCAGAGGAAAAAAAACTTCAAGCTGCTGCTGAGGCTGAAATTAGAAAAATGGAACATGAGGAAAGAAAACAGAAGATGGAACTTGATGAAAAACTCGCAATTTTGGAGTTAGAGAAATTGAAATTGGCGAGTACGGGTGCTCAGCAAACAACTTCGAGTACGACAAAGGAGTTTGTTAGTAGGATTAAATTGCCTCATTTCAATCCTTTAAAGGATGACGTAGCAGATTATCTAGATAGATTCCAATTTTTGTGCGATACGCATAACATAAAAAAGGAAAAATATGTTGAACAACTGATGCCATTTTTTACAGGTGACACAGTGACTACTCTTATGACAATAGACGAACATGAGAGGACTAATTATGATGTTGTCAGGGCAGCATTACTAAAGAAATACCAATTAAAACAAGAAGACTATCGTCTTCGTTTTAGGACAATGTTGCCAGAAAATGGAGTAGATTTCTCTGATTTTGTTACAAAGATACGTCGTACATTTACACGATGGGTTGAGTTGTCTCAGATTGAGAAAACATATGAAGGTCTAATGGACTTATTATTGCGAGATAAGGTTTTGTCATCTGTTAATGATTCTTTTCTTGCATTCCTTCATGAGCGTAAGCCTAAAAACTTAAAAGAAATGGAGGAATACTGTTGTCAGTATGCCACAGCACATCCCCATGCTACAGTTAGCAATTCTAAAGTGAAAGAAGGGTTGCCAGCTGCTTCGGCAACACACCATATGGCCCTAATTTCAGAAAAAAATTTCAGGGTGCTCAACAAAATTGGAATAGGGGAAGTAATCAAAATTACACTCAGAAGCGGAGTAATCCAACACATGATGGTTCTTCGTCTATGCAGTGGAGACAAGATGGTAGTTCTCGTAATTTTAGTGGTAATAATTTGAGACACTTTCGTAAAGGCTATCCAAATAATAACTATTCAAATTTTCGAGGTAATCATTCTCGACGTCAAGATTATGACGATGGTGAATTTAGAAACCGGGATTCAAACCGGAATGATGATTACAATAGACAATATGATCACAATTACAGGGGAAATGATAATCGAAATAATTACAGGGGAAATGATAGTCAAAATAATTACAGGGGAAATGATAATCGAGGCAGACCTAGGTTTAACAAAAAAAGACCTTACCAACAGGCAAACTCTGCGCAACAAGAGTTTGATGGAGCCTGTAATACAGTAAATGATAGTGGTAACTCTAGGGCTATCACTGGTTGTGCTTTCGATTTTGGGAGAGCAACTGAATGCCCCCAATGCTTAACATTGTTTGACTCATCAACTGTATCTACGCTAAGTTGTGGTCACCCTCTTCCTGCTCTACCTGCTACAGTTGCGCATGATGGGAGAGGATCTCTCATCTTACATAAAGGTCTAATAAATGATAGGCTAGTCTCAGTACTTTTCGATTCGGGATGTACTACCGTCGGGGTTAAGGAGTCTCTGATAGATCCTTGCTGTGCCACTGGAAAAACAATCAAATGTGTTACATTGGTGGTACTATGGAAAGCTATCCTACTGCTATTATTAGGATTGACACTCCTTTCTTCACAGGAGATGTCCATGCATGTCTTCTTCCTAATCCTATTGCGGATCTTATAATCGGTCGTATTCATGGGGTTAAGGAATGCACCCCGCAACAAATTTCTAGTTGGGAAGAAAGAAACATTCAAACGGTCAATGCAGTGGTGACAAGAGCTCAAGCTCTTATCCCCCAACTTCATCTGATAATAGTAATGAAGTTGATAGCCAAGACGAGCACTTGGTGATTTCCCATGACTCGTTTGTTAAACGTCAAGAAGAGGATCCTTCTTTGAAGAAATACTTCCTTCTTGCAAAGAAAGGGGATCCCAATCAAAATACGAATCACAAATCGTATATCACTATGAAGAATGGTATATTGGTACGAATGGTACAACACTCGGACAAGTCTATGCACTCGCAAATTCTTGTGCCTAAGTGTATGAGAGCCTTAATTCTTCGGCATGCACACGATTCTCAGTGTGCGGGACACATGGGTTTTTCCAGAACTAAAACTAGAGTCCTTGCGTCATTCTTTTGGCCATTCGTGAATAAAGACATCCGAATTTATTGCCGATCTTGCAAAATTTGTCAAGAGGTCAAGTCTAGGGGTCCGAGACATGCTGCTCCTATTCAGGCTGCAGATATTCCGATTCGGCCGTTTCAGAAAATGGCTATAGACATCATTGGTCCGTTCAAAATTAAGTCAGCCAGAGGACACCAATTTATCCTCACTTGCGTGGACATGTGCACGCGTTGGCCAGAGGCTATTCCTCTGAAGAGCATATCAACTGTCGATATCGCTGATGCTCTTTGGCTCGTATTTTCTCGTCTGGGATTCCCCGGAGAAATACTGTCGGATCACGGCACTCAGTTAATTTCGGACGTTATGTCTCAGGTAATGGCTACGCTAGACATTAAAAGGTCTCTCAGTAGTATTTATCATCCAATGTCCAATGGATTGGTAGAACGTCTTAACAGGACACTAAAGAACTTACTTGGCAAGATAACGGAGGATCATCCTGAAGATTGGGACAGGGTTTTACCTGCAGTCCTCTTTGCCTATAGAGAGGTTCCCAACGAGCATACAGGGTTTTCTCCTTTCGAACTTGTCTTTGGCGCGCAACCGCGCGGGCCAATGTCCTTGTTACACGATTTGATAACTTCCGATAATATCGACGATGATACACAATCGTCATATGAATATGTTATAGCTCTTAGGGAAAAGATTATCGAATCGTGCAGGTTAGCAACTTCATCTTCCGAATTTGCGAAAGAAAAAGCTAGGCGATTTGCTAATAAGAAAAGACGCCTACGTCAACTTTGTCCTGGAGACAAAGCATATGTCTTACTGCCCTCAAGAGAGAATAGACTTCTCATTTCTTGGAAGGGTCCATACACTATAGTCTCGAAAATTTCTGATGTCGACTATATTGTCGATGTGGATGGAAGGCATAAAACCTTCCATATAAATATGCTAACAGAGTTTATTGAACGTCCAGACTATTTACAGCCTATTTTCCAGGCGACGGACGACTCTCCAGTTCAACATGGTCACATCTCATCCCTGTCCGTTATACAGGATGAGGAAACTATTTTTTCTGACGTGAACTTACCTCTTCCTACGATTCCACTTATTTCAACGGAATCGTGGAGAGACGTTACAGTCTCTTCTAACTTGTCTTTTGAGGAACAGCGTCAAGTATCCTCTACGTTACAATCATATCAGGATGTCCTTACCGACATTCCTGGACACACAGATGTCATAGAACATGACATCATACTTACTGATCGTAATCCGATCAGAGTAAGACCATACCCAATACCTATTCATTTTCAAGCACAAGTCGAGAAAGAATTGGATGAAATGATTCACTACAAATAATTGAACCATCCACTTCAGCTTATTCTTCGTCGATAGTTATTGTTCGAAAGAAAGACAATAACATACGTCTTTGCGTTGATTATCGCAAATTAAATCAAGTTACGAAGTTCGATGCTGAACCTATGCCGTTATTAGATGATCTACTTATTAGACTTTCTAAAGCTAAATTCTTTACTAAACTAGACTTGTCGAAAGGTTATTGGCAAGTCCCACTGACGGAACACGCCAAACCTCTCACTGCTTTTTCGACACCTAGGGGTCTGTTTCAATGGAATTTTATGCCTTTCGGGCTTATGAACGCCCCAGCGACTTTCGTACGCATGATGCGACGAATTCTATCAGATCGTGCAGATGTCATTGCATATTTAGACGACATCTGTCTTTTCAGCGATACTTGGGAAGAACACTATGTGGGTCTGAAGGAATTGCTATCTACTCTACGTGAGCATAGTTTGACTGCTAAACCCTCTAAAGCTTTTGTTGGGTTTAGTGAAATTTCCTTCCTAGGTCATCGAGTTGGTCATGGTCTGTTGAAGACAGAGGACCAAAACATTTCAAAGATATTAAATATCTCGGTTCCGAAGACAAAAAAGCAAGTGCGTAGTCTCTTGGGATTGATACAATTCTATGGAAGATTCATTGAGAATCTGTCCTCCATTATGGCACCACTTTCAACGTTATTGAAAAAAGGTTCTCCTAATATGGTGCGTTGGTCCCAAGAATGCCAATCTTCATTGGATCAGGTTAAGAATTTGTTCTCATCTCATCCTATCTTAAGACTACCGACGATTGATAAGACTTTTGTCCTTCGTAGTGATGCCTCTTCCACTGGCATTGGAGCGGCACTAATGCAGGAATATTCAGGAACTCTGCATCCTGTAATGTATATTTCTAGGAAGCTGAATGCGGCAGAAAGGAATTACTCGGTTTTGGACCGTGAATTGTTGGCTATGGTTTGGTCCATTCTTAAGCTACAAAGGTTCCTTCTGGGCGCGCATTTCTTTATGGAAACCGACCAAAAAGCTCTTACGGCTATGCAAAGTAAGGATTTGAAGAGCTCGAGATCTACTCGTTATGCTATTGCTCTTCAGCCTTTCCATTTCACGGTGCGAGCTATCCGTGGTTCGGATAATGTGATGGCGGACATATTGTCTAGATGCCCACATGATTCCAGTTAAATCTTGTGTCCTAGTTTTTCCTGATATATTTTCAGACTTAGGTCTGTCCTTAATATCATAATATGTTGTAATACAAATGTATTTGGATGATGTTTAGATAATTTAACAAATTTCATTTTGTCCATCCATCAGTGATATGTTGCTAAAATAGCATTGACATTTGTATATTGCTATGATTATATTATTTAGTAATGTTTGATATATGATTGGTATTGCCAGCAACTTAGGTTTCTTGAATGGTATCCCTTAGTTTGTTTGGCTTAAAGGAAATATTTTCTCCTATGTTGGGAGATGATTTGTACCCTCTTCTATTGTACCTGATATTAGGTTCATTGTTTGCATGAGCACAGAAGTGATACTGGTGCTATCTTGCTCATGAACATATTAAAAAAAAAAAATTGCATTTTTTTTTTTACAGGGGGGTGGTAGTAATGTTGCTGTCATTTTCGACGGAGTCATCTGTCAAGTTATTTGCTTATGTTTGTATCATAAGTATAATTGTGTCTTTACCTGCGATGTCAGGTTGATTAGGGGTTGTCTTCCCTTGTTTATTCATTCATTGTGTTTGACCTTTAGGGTCGGAGGTTGTCAGTTCGGGCGTAGGCCTATGGGAAGGTTTTTTAAGCGGGAGTGAGATATACTTCCGGGAAGCCGGGAGGTCCTGTTTTTTCTGAAGGGACCAAGAGTCCATTGTTTTTTTCGGGGAGAATCTTCGAAGTAACTGCTATGGCAGTTTTCCCCAGTGAATCTCTGTGCGTCGGGATGACGACAGAATTCCTTGTGTAGTTCTGAGGATTCATTTACCAGGTAATACCGACCTTTATGCATTATTACGCTTTTCGGTGGCAGAACATGTAAAGGATTACCTAGGGTGAACAGCAGTTCACGGATCCGCCATTTCAGAACTTATATATTTGTGCTCGAGGTAGCCATCCAAGACTGTTAGTCTTATATTGTCCAGAAATCCAGTGACGAAGATATATTGTGGGAGCCGCAGATTGGCGGAACTTCTATCTACAATAAGTATTACTGCAGGGTTGATGATAACCTATTTAACAGAAGTACACGGCCGACGTTAGGACGAGGCCTGTGCTTCCGGCTATTATACTACAGCCTGTTATGTGCAATTGGCAGGGAGTGCCAAGTTGCACCTGTGTGTCAAGGTAACTAAGGCATCTGACGCGTTTAGTCAGAGACGCCAAGGGCGACGCTACGAACTGTCATTATTGAAGAACTTTGCTATTGACCATGCACGTCTATTCTGATGTTTACCTTTTTGAATGCCAAATGTATACCTATCGATGTCAGGTCAGCATGACCTTGTTACACTGACTGTTCCTGTTGATATTATGTGTGTTCCCGTCAATAAATGTCTTGAAACATGCCTGCAGTGTCAAAGCATCCTTGATTACTGCATGTGAGAGTATGGTTGCAGGATCTACATCTATACGAGCCTAAACACATTCGCGTCTTCATTCGCACCCACACTCAATTCATCATACGCTCGCACTACACATCTAACAACATGTATACTGTCTTGGGCCAGTGATCACCTCAACAAGAAAAAAAAACAGTTACACATGCAAAAATTCATGTCCATACAACAAACAGTTTTGGAGAAAATTGACACTTTCTGTGGGCACGAATTTCCGAACGGACTATAACATAATTACCGATGTATTGTTACGTCGGTCAGTCTCCCTCAAAATAGTAACTCGCGCCAGAAAAAAAGTGCGCAACGCACGGTGTGCAACTTGCGTGGGTGTTATATTAAAAAAAATTCTTTGGTTTGTTTTTTTCGCGAAATTAGTAGCGCTCGACAAAGAAAAAGTGCGTAAAAATTGGTGTGCATGAGCCCTCGCCCGATGTACAAATCATGAAAACTTGAAAGTTTTTGTTAAAACCACTTATTATCAGGGAACACTCTTTGAAAACAATCCACGCACTTTCACACGAAATGTTGTCATCAAAGAACTTTTAAATTGAATCTAAAATAACATAATTCTCGCCGTGTGTACCTTGGTCACAGCTGAGGAATGCAATGTGTTGAAAAATTGTATTGTTTCCATTATATATACTCTCCCGAAAATTGTTACAATCAACAAAGAAAAGCGACGGTGTTCATGAACAGTTTCATTACACTGTATAATGGAAAGAAACCAAAAACACTCTAAGAATGTACTTCTAACTGCTCATCCGGGAACGGAAACAGCACACTATAATTAAAAACCCATCAAGTTCCATCAGTATCTGTCAAACTGTTGCACTGATAACTCAGTATAGTCTCTTGAATATCACCAAGAAATATGCTACGTATTTAAAGTCTGACGTTTTTCATTGTAAAAATGGTATTTTATATACATATTATTGTAGCGAACTCTGTGAGATAATCGCTTATTTCAGTAAGATTTTAGTCCTATGATAATAAATACACCCGCCCTCAGGTGTCTGACTATTTGCATCTTCAACGCCAGTAGAGCGCTGCCTTTGGTGCAGTGGGAATGCTTAAAAATGACCCGCCGTAAAAATCTAATACGCTTTTAGTTTCGGTTTCGAAACGTACAATAAACATTTTAACATCTCGCCGATCTGCTGCACGAAACGGAGGAAAAGCTTGTAATTAACGAATTGCCAGAACTGTGTGACCAAACTGGCGATTGAATTAACGTAATATGTTACTTTAACACTAAAATTTGTAATAATTCGGACATTTCTCAGTAGTAAGAACGAGACGATTGTAATAATTAACGCCAACACTACCAAAGTTTTGAAAAAAAACCCTCTTCGCTCTGCTCGCGGTCTCTTTAATATATACACGCTGTGGGCAAAGCCAGCAGAGACAAACACACAGACAGTTTTCCATTTCCTCCTAGCGGTAAAATTCTGACGTCACTCAAACTAGTTGGTTTATTTGTATAATGAAGAAATGATAGAGATGGGGGGGGGGGGGGGTGGGGGGGGGGGGGGGGGGGGTGGGGGGGCGGGAGGGGGGGGGGGAGGGGGGGGGGGGGGGGGGGGGGGTGGGGGGGGGGGGGGGGGGGTGGGGGGGGGGAGATGGCCGACTTGTGTAAAAGTTACATTTAAAGATTGACAGTGACAAAACTGAAAATCTAAACGATAAGGAAACTTACCATAAAAATCATATAGTAGGATAGCTTAGTGTCCCCTGAGCAAAAATATGTTTTAAAAAATATGGTAGTCCAAGTATTAGCCAAGTTATTGAGATAATACTATATGTCTAAGAACGCTTAGACGGACAGACTGTTGTTCTTGCTCGTTACACATAACGTTATTGGGGAAGCAAGTTTAAAAAAGAGGCATGGGAGTAATTCAAATCCTATTGGTTGGTATAAGAGTATAGGAGTAAAAGGGGGAGATAGGGAAATGTTAACTAAAACTAAACATCTTTTTCTATTGGCATAACTAACGCAGACTGACCAATGGACTACGAGGCACATAGTTTGTTTGGAGTTTTGGTTTTGTTTTTTCAAACTAAATTCAAAAAGATTTAGTAGTGCCTGCTTTCATTGGTCGGCTCTAATAGATATTGGCAAGAGGCATAGTGGTCTCGTGGCCATTTGACTAGAAAATTTTATACAAACAACTACGTTGAGAGCAGATGTGATAATTGTAAAATTAACTACTAAATTCACTATCTGGACGGGGCAGATTCAACATGCCTAGAGCGTTTATAATTTAGAAAAGAAAAATCATATAAAAGGAGATGTGGTTACTCTACGTTATTGGATTGAAGCAAAATATGTAAAAGTACAGTGGCGTATCTGCCATAGGGACCTAAGGTGTGGTCACAGAAAGGTGTGAGTCATAAATTAGGGGCTGATGCACATGAATGCACACGAGGCTGACCCCATACCTTCATGTATACATAGGGATAAGAAGTTGTGAACAGATATGAAAAGGCCAGGGTGTCTTTTTATCACAGGGTTTTTATTATTTCCTGTTACCATCCGGTGACAGGAAACCTGATGAGTGAGTGAGAAGAGAAAAGTCTCCATTATAAAGTTTATGCTGTCATCAGATAGCCTGAAGGAGCTTGTGTGTGGGTGCTGATCTATATTGTCTCTTCATTGACATCCTGACTTATGATCGTCAGACCAAGAATCCCAGGTGACACGTTAACAGCTGGGACATCTGACACTTCATCCGAATAAACTGGTTCTTATCAAAATAAAACAGAATTATATGGGGCATGACGAAAACAACAGCTCCTCATAACCAATGACAATCACTAGCAACTATTACAGTTTCAGTCTGTGAATACACCTACAGGAACGCTATAATAACATTATATTCATAGGACCAAGAGTCCATACTTTTAGTTAAAGCATTATATGTAAATATATTTCCTCATTTTCAAAGACCTGTCCAAAAGAGATGGCGGGACAGGCAGATTAAATTGTACAAAGAAAAAAACATTCAAATTTTAAAGAAAACTTTAACCACAGTCTTATTCATTTTCTTATAGTGAGTTAAAGTGTATTGGGTTGATGTTCCATCATTTTCATTTCAACACTAGACACTAGAGACATCATACACCAGCCACTAGAATTAAAATACGGACTGTGTGAGATCTAGGGAGGTAGCGTTAGGTTCCCTGATATATATCATCATCATCATCTTTTTTAGATTCAGGGGCCTACATGTGCTTGACCTCACACAGTTAACACAGACACAGCTATCTTTCTTGTTAGGAATAACATCTTAACCTCCCCAGCAAATTACATTTGCTACAATTATGTCAGGGTTTCTCAACCGGGGTTCAGTGAGAGGCCGCTCGGGGTTCTGCGAGATCGTGATTAAAAAACAAAACGTGTTTTTTCAAAGTCTTGTATAAAACTATTAGACTATAGTTTTAAAAACTAACATTGCTTTGGCTTATGGTTTTTTATTAAAGTACCTTAACTATACAACATTGCTGATAAATTTTCACGTTGTAAACAGCATTAATTAAAGTCAATTTACAACCTTTATTTACATTAAATCTACTGAGTCTACGTTAGAAAAATTAAATCCCATTTTGGCGTAAGCCAGTTATTTTAACAGACACTTAAGATGTTTGCCTTATGAGTTTTTTTTTTTTTTAATTTATGAAAGGGAAAGAATGAGATTAATTTCAAGAAAAGTAAGCTAATCTCAACTACGATGTTTTTTGTTGTTTATTTTTTTTCAAGAAAGATGGGCTAAAACGTCATTTTTAGTTTTAAATAGGGAAGAAAACTACCCTAGAACATTCCTTATTTCATTAGCATCTCGTAGAGTAGAAGTTTCTTTTAAGCCTACTTGAATAAGGTTAAAAAATTTCAAGCAGGAAATTAAAAAAAGAAAAACTAAAGTCTCTTCCACTTACACATTGACTTGTATTATAATTAATATCCTTTGTGTATGTGTGTGTGTGTGTGGGGGGGGGGGGGGGGCTCATACAAAAAGAGTAGGCTAACAAGTTGTTGGACAAAATAAACAGAAACTTCTCTAATCAAAGGAGCAATGACAATTATCACCGGATGATTATATTTACAACTCACTGATCACGTTAACATGTAGTGAGCTGTAGATATAATCATTATTTTAAAGGTTCCTCCCAGATAAAAAGTTTGAGAAAGGCTGTATTATGTAGTTATTTCCGTATGTTCGCCACCCAACGGCCCATCCATGAAAAGAGTACCTCCCCCAAACGATAATGCCAACTCCTCTTGTTGGCACATTGTTTGTTTTGTAGATGTGGGTCGCAATGACATGTTGGTGGGTAGAACTTATGTTCATACTATAGTGCAGTCAATAATGTCCTTTCTTTTTCTTTCCCTGGCATATCCAGAAAGATTTACGAGAATACGCCCTGTGACTTATATCAGGATATCAAACAAACACTTACATAAAGTAAAGAACGCGTCAGGGTTATCAGTTACAATGTTTCAGATAGGGAAATTTATAACGTAATTCATTTTTTAAAATAAGCAACCAAGTGAGTCTTCAAGTGTAATCTGAAAGATTTAATGAAAAGATATTAAGCTTGTCAAATACAGCTCTACTAGAAACATCAATGGTTCAAAACATGATCAGATATGCATGGGAGGATATTTACCAAAATATACGCTAAACCAGTGGTTCTCAACCTGAATATTTATAGGTTTTGAAATTATACGCATGTGCTGCAGTTAATAACTGTTATGCTTGTTGTTTAAATATGTGTTTATACAGAAAGTAAGTGCCATTTTTCTGGTATAGTACCCTTTTCCAGCTAACAGCGACTATGAGGGGGCCCTAGAGGTAAAAAAAAACTGAGAACCCCTGCGTTAAACAACCATCTGGACAAGTCTTATGATTGTTTTTCCCTGGTGATACATACCATCTAGGCCATGGTTTTTTTAAACCTGTGGTCTATGGAACCCACGGGGTCCATAAAATAACCATAAACATTTGGGTTTAAAACCTGAATTTTATTTTCATTAAAAAAATGTAATTCGGAATATTACCATAGAATTTTTGTTTTCACTTAAAGAAATACATTCTTTTCACATATTGTTTTGGTAGTTGAGTATGACTACATGTAAGCTTAACTATGTATTATTTGTCTGCAACAAATTTTTATTATGTGTCTATGAACTTTTTATTTTCTAAGAAGAGAGGCTTTATTGAACAATCAAAAGGGTCAGTAGCCTTCGCCGAACAATGAAAGGGTACATGGCACAAGAAAGGTTAAGAACCTCTGATCTACGCTCTTTGTAGCAGAGACTATATCCGTTGTTCTTTGTATTCCTCCCCTCCCCCCTGTTGCTGAGTTATTTGCCGGTTGAAGATCATGTGCTGAGTATAGTTATTTTAGTGATTTCTTGTTCATCGTGCTTGTTTTATCATTACGCGAATTAGGGTGAAGCGTTCATACAACTCAGTAGCATGGTATGAAGAAGTAACATGTAATACTTGAACTCAGCAACATTAATGAAGTAATTAATGCCTTCAGGTTGAGTCCGTAATATTTAATCACATGTACACACAGGATGATCATTTCAAATATGAGCAGAACATAAGTCCGTATAAGTCATGCATAAATTAATCAATAACGTAGACTGCTGGTTTACGTGTCAATGTCCGTTTAAGGATACAATGCAGTATTGTCGTCAGAACATCACAGCTATATGCACGCGCAGATAGACATGGCTACCTGCCGACAGTGAGACTGCGAGTCTGAATATTTCATACGGATTGGACGATTATTCTCCTCCTTCTGAGGATTCTAGTTAAACACTAACCTCCATAAGTTTCCTCTCATATAGAGTTCTAGGACTGGCCCTGGTCCATCATAAATGCACATATAAATGGCTATATCATGCCATTGAATTGGAAGGTTAGAAAACGCAGCTATTCAGCTTGGCGGTCAAGTAACAAAGGGTAGCGTCTCCTAGTTACCGACTGTGACCCAAACAACGCTAGACACGTCATAATCGATCGTGTATGGAGCGTTCAATAATTGAAACATCTATCGTAATATATTAAATGTCTTAACCTTTACAATTGTGACGTATGGCGCTAAATAACGTATAGGTACATTAAAAAAAAATATTAATCTAATACTTGTGTGAGATTTATTTTCTCTTTTCATAATTTCTTCTTTTCATATTTCGTTCTTTTTTTTTGTTTTTCATTTCATTTTTCTCACATTTCATTTTATTGATATTAATTCAATTAAGAAGTTAAGTTAACTAATTAATTAGTATAGGATATGATGATCCATCCGTAGTCCTGATCCTGATGAATTCTTTTAGACAAAGTGTTGAAACATTTACGTCGGACAGAAATGTCAATTATCCTAGGATCCAAGAATTAAGTGCACATAGGATAATAAGTTCGACTTGTCGTCAGATATTGTTCCATGATTGTTCAACGAATATTCATATATTGTGTATGGACGTTAGACGAAGTTTCAATGTCAATATGCATACCTTGATTGTCTTTAGTTCAATTCTGTGATGCATATAGTGTTTATAAATATTAAATTGAAGTCAAGGTTAGTTCCCTTATAGTTGATACTTCGTTCTATCCAATGTAGTGATGATTGACGTATTTTAGGAATGTCAATGTTGATTATTCGTCGTCAATAGGATTACGTGACAAAGCATCCGCCACGATGTTTTCAGTGCCAGGAATATGTTCAATGGAGAATTCAAATGGCTGCAGGATGATCGCGTATCTGGCGAGTTTTGGACTTTTGTGGTTTGATCTACGCAAAGATGCTACAGCACGCTGGTCAGTCTGTATGGTGAATGGAGCACCAAGCAAGAACTTCTCTAGTTTCGTGATTGCCCATATAAGTGATAAAAGTTCCTTGTCCACTGTGGAATACTTTGTTTCTGCCGGCTTTAGCTTTCTTGAAATATATAAGGTAGGATGTAGAACGCCATCATGGTTCTGGAGCAGGCATGCACCGATGCCGTAGTTACTAGCATCTGTTCGTAAGAAAAATCTTTTGGAAGCATCGGGAAGTCTTAAAATTGGTTCATGCGAAAACAAATTTATAATTTTGTTGAAAGTTTCATTGCATATACCAGTCCATGTCACCTTCACCGGCATGTCTTTTTTTAACAATGAAGACAATACAGCCGTGATGGATGACAAGTTTGGTATGAATCTACTGTAATATTGAACAAGTCCTAACAAACTCCTGACCTGTTTCTTCGTCTGAGGAACTGCTATGTTTAGAATTTTGGAGACCGTACTAGGTAACGTTCGGATATATCCCGCTCCAATGATATGTCCCAAAAAGGTTATCTCATTACACGCGATCTGCACCTTTGTAGGTTTAGCAGTTAGATGATAATTCCTTAGAGTGTCGAAAAACATATCTAAGTCCCGAAACATGTTCCTCAAACGACGAACTAAACAAGCATATGTCGTCAATATATGTAATAACGTCTGGTCTACCTGATAAAATTTGTCGCATCAGGCGAATGAAGGTAGCTGGCGCATTAACAAGCCCAAAAGGCATCACATTCCACTGGTATAGACCTTGTGGAGTGGAAAATGCGGTGTAGTAGTACTTAGCCTTTTCGGTCAGTGGTATCTGCCAATAACCTTTAGTTAAGTCTATCTTACTAAATATAGTTGCGTTGGATAGACGTGGCAGTAAGTCGTCGATAAGTGGATGTGGTTCGCTGTCAACTATAGTCTTAGCATTTAATTTTCTATAATCAACACATAGTCTGATGTTATTGTCCTTCTTCCGGACAATCACTAATGGAGAAGAGAATGGCGAATTACTAGTCTCAATGATTCCCAGAGACAACATCTGTTCAAGTTCCTTAGTAGTTTTAGCAAGGAAATGTAAAGGAACCGAATAGGGATGTACACGAATAGGTGTATCGTCATTGAGAGTAATGTCATGACTGATAGCCGATGTGCGACCCGGGACGTCGGTCAACACATCTGGATAAGATTGTAATAGATTAGCAATCTGTAGATGCTGTTGCGGTGTAACCGTTGAAGAAATGGTTACATCCCGCCAAGATTCAGTAGGTTGAACTACTGGTACCGGTAACGGTAACTGTACCTCAGGAAAAGAAGATTCTTCTTCCTGGATGACGGATAAGTTAGAATAATAACAAGTAGATACTGTGGTGTCATCTAGTTCATGAAAAATTGACTGTAAGTGTTCAGGACGTGTATGAAATTGCTTGAGCATGTTAATATGAAATATCTTTTTGTGTCCCTTGATATCTAAGACGTAATCAACGTCGGAAATTTTATCAATGACTTTGTAAGGACCATTCCAAGATATCAATAATTTATTGTTATTGTGAGGAAGTAACACATAAGCCTCATCGCCTGGGAATAATTGGCGTAATCGTCGAGACCTATTTTGTAGAGATCGAGCCTTAGCTTTTGCAGCCTCAGAAGAAGCTGTTGCCAACTGGCAAGACTCAATAATGTTCTTCCGAAGATTAATCACATACTCGTAAGATGACTGAGTGTCCTGAGTCATCTCCGCGTCAATTAATAAGTCTTTTATTAGTCCCATAGGACCTCTTGGGGGAGCACCAAAAACTAATTCAAAGGGAGAGAAGCCAGTTTGTTCATGCGGTACCTCCCGATAAGCAAATAGAACAGCTGGGAGTGCTCTGTCCCAGTCATGAGGGTGCTTAACAGTAACCTTATGTAGTAGTTGTTTAAGTGTACGGTTAAGTCTTTCAACTGCACCATTACTCATAGGATGATAAATACTACTTAAATTCCTATCAATGTTCCAGGTTTTCATGACTTCCTTCATGGTGTCAGATATGAACTGTGACCCATGGTCTGATAAAAGTTTTCTAGGAAACCCTATTCTAGAAAAGATGAGATGTAGTGCATCAGCTACATCTGTGGTAGTGGTGGTCTTTAATGGGATAGCTTCTGGCCATCGTGTGCACAAATCAATGCACGTAAGGACGAATCTATGTCCTCTGGCCGATGGTAGCAATGGACCAATAATATCTATGGCCATCTTGTCAAACGGTCTTACTGAGATATCGCAAGCCTGAATAGGCGCCGTGTGAAAAGCTCCACGTGCTTTCACTTCTTGGCATGTAGTACAGGAACGTACATACTGCGAAATATCTCTTGACACTCCTGGCCAAAAGAATGAAGACAGTACTCGAGATCGTGTTCGAGTATATCCCATATGTCCAGCACACTGTGAGTCATGCGCATGTTGAAGAATGTACCGTCTAAAAGTATACGGGACCATAACTTGTTGTTTCATTTGTGATTTGTCATTAAAACATCTAATCAATATGTCATTTTTAATAACAAACCAATGTTTGTTATTATTACCTGAGGATAGATTGTCAACTTTATCAACCAGCTTAAAAAATTTTTTTTAAAGATTTATCCTCTTTTTGTTTAGTTGCAAATGTTTCCCTGTCAATAGGTGAATTGACTACAAACTCCTCTTGGTTGTCTGCATCCATCTTATTATCACTAACTTTCTCCATGAGTTGAGTCTGCGCTCTAGTCGTCACGGCGTTTCCAGTGCATAGGTTATGTTTCTCCCATTCTATGATCTCATCTGGAGTACAATCTTTACTGCCGTGTATACGACCAACCATCAGATCAGCAATAGGCTTTTTTAGCATACATACTTTTACATCCCTGTGAAAAAGGGTGTTCTAATATGAACAATAGCTGTGGGGTAGAACTCAATAGTTCCACCAAATGTCATGCAGCGTACATATTCTCCTGTCGCACAGCTAGGATGTACCAGCGACTGACGTACACCAATCGTTGTGGATCCTGAATCTCTCAGCACTGAGACGACGGATCCATTAACGATTCCCCTGTTAAAAATTAGTGAGCCTGTTCCATCGTTGACTGCAAGACCTACCTCTGGTGTAATATGTCCGCAGTTAAGCACTGTTTCTTTCGCCTTCTGAAAAATAAGATTGCATTGTTGGCAACTATTTGCCACATTATAATTAATAGCAAAACATGCAGCAGAAGACTGTGTTGTATTATCGTCAAGTGGGACCTGAGCTATAGGGGTAGTATTATTTGTAACTGCCGCCCCTGTATTATGGTTGTACTGAGATGATCCCCGAGAATGAGATCGATTACGAGTATAATTGTTAGAATTATCTCGTCGTCCTCTATAGTAACTATTATCTCGATGTCTCGAGCCATGATTATTACCATTCCAGTTATTGTTATTATTGGGGGTATGTGATCGATTATAATTAGTGTTATGTTGACTATTGTGGTAGTTTGTTTGAGGTGAATAATTTCTATCTCGTGATCTACCTCTGTTGAACTCATTTTTATTGTTGAAATCATTATTATGTCCCTTCTGAAAGTTAACATTGTGATTTCTTTGGAACCTACTTCTGTCTACACTGTGATGTCTTTGTTTGTTATTATGATTGTAGGCCATATTAGACGCCACAGGTAGAGGTTCTCTTAATGAAGAGTTAGAAATGTTCGCATTCGGATGTGCCGAACAGTAGTTTAAAGAAATTTTTTCCAACTCGTCAATAGTACCTGGTTTACGCTCCTGCAAATATGCAAAGAATGGTTGGCTAACCGAAGATAATACCTTATCCCGTAGTAGTAAATCAACTAATTTGTCGTACGATTTGTTGACTTCTGCCAGTTCAACCCATCTATTAAATGTATTGCGTATGTTCGCAATGAATCCTGCAAAATCTTTTGGAGATTCAGGTAAAATTCCCTTAAATTTCAACCTACAGTGTTCCTCGTCCAGGTGAAACCTTCGTAAAAGCAAGGACTTAATAGCACCGTAGTTATTTGCTATTGATGGGTCAGCATTTTGAGAAGCCGTCAATGGTTCTCCAACCAAGAATTCATTTAACTTGAGTACCCATGACTCTTCGGGCAAATGATTTGTTTTGCAAGTCTGTTCAAAACGTGACAGGAATGATGAAAGGTCGTCCACGTTTAAGTTGAAAGTGGGTAATTTAAAGTTGTAGAAATGTTTAGTTTGGCTGGATGACGATCCATTTTGTGCGTTATTATTCTGGTTTGCATCAGCACTTTGTGCTTGTAATCTTGCTGTCTCCAATTTAATACGCGCCAATTCCATTTCTTGTTGTAAAATAATTTCCTCTCGTTTCAATTTATTCTCTTCTTCCTGTCTGGCAATTGCTCTTTGCTCTTCTCTTTCACGTTGAGCAATCTCTCTTAATCTATTTTCCTTGGCAATTTGCTTCATCTCACGTTCTGCTTCCTTTCTTTCACGTTCCTCCTCCTCTTTCTTTAATGCAACCTTTTGTTCCTCTTCCTCTTTCTTTAATGCAGCCTTTTGTTCCTCTTCCTCTTTCTTTAATGCAGCCTTTTTCTCTGCTTCTTTTCTTTCACGTTCCTCCATTTCTGCTTTATGTTTTTCCAGTTCTGCCTCAGCAAACTGACGAAGTTCTTGAGATTTATAACCATATTCTTTACCAATTTTAACGAAATGGTCTATAGTAAGCATTTTGACTTTTATCTGGTAAGTAATTATTGATAATTACTGATTAAAATAGTCAATAGTAGCTTCAGAGTAATTATTATACTTACTCAACTTAGGAATATTCAATATAAATAATCACAATAGTACTGAACTCTTATGTCTAAGTTCAACTAATAGACAATATTTTGTAACAATATTGTATCTAAGTACTAACTATATCATAAATAGTTATGATATCTGTTAACTATAATGTAATTACATCACACAATTAATCTTAATATCCAATAATGTTGGGCATGATTCCTAGTAATTATATTGTTCAATGTACTAAGTCACTCTCTTAGTACCAGAAAAGTATATTAAATATAATATACAATGGGTCTGTTACCTCAAAGGTAGACTATAAGATTATTTTATTTGGTCAATATATATATATATTATATTATTATGCCCTAGGCATCTCTTATAAATTGTAGTGCTAATTTCTTGGACTATCACTGCATAATTATGCAATGTCCCATATTAACCTTAAATATCAGAAAAAATTAATTAAATTAAATTACAAGTGTATTATTGAATATAATATCATATTATTAATGTAGTATTTAATATATATCATGAGGACAAACAAAACAATGATGCAACTAAAGGGTACAAACAATGTCAAGACGCAAACAAGACATTTTCACAATTAAAAATGAATTTATGAACTAAATAAAACAAGCGGAAGTGTCACAAGCCAAATGAAGGGTCAAGGACTGACCCGAGGTCAACTTAATATACAAAGTACACAAAAAAAAAATGAATGCAAAAAATGATGACATCACAGGACTCATAACGGACAAACATTTAACAATTATAAAATAAATTGATAGTAAGAGTAGACTGGACGAAATAGTTAACGAACATGATACAAAACTGAATAAAAATGTGAACTTAGTACAAATAAAATACGCCAGTTATCTACGGAACGGCACAGCTAACACAAACCGTCGAACGATAGCAGATCTGGACAGGCAGTCCACCAGCAAACCTCAATGGGGCTTCCAAAAGTGCAATCGTTTAACTGCCCTAAGACCGACTGAAATCTAGGTGGTCAGCTGTTCGCGACATTCCCCAGAGATTTCAGTTCCCTCCAACCGGCCCGCTAATTAACAACACATTAAAACAACCAAAAAATACATGAAACACATTCAGAAAAAACATGCCTATGCAGGCAAAAGGCATGGACTCAGTATTACTGTTTGCAATGACGACAGTTAAACAACTAGACTTATCTTTTCCGTTGCTTAGATCAGTGCTAGAGGTCGTCAACAGCTAGGCTAAAGCCCCTGACTGTCTGCTCCTGTAGTCCATATCGTGTGTTTGCTTCAAATGGCTCATGTTTCCCCCGGTTAGACTTAGAAAACGGCTTTGGTTTCTCCGACAGTTCACCTACACGACCTTCGGTGACGTCACGTTGTTAGGCATTATAATGAGTACAACGTCATCTTCGACTGGATCATGTGATCGAAACTTGATCGTAAATATTGTGGTTAACATGTGCGTAAGGAACAGAAGTTTGTTTCTTTTTTCTGTCGTTCCCCACAATCGGCCGCCACTTTGTTGCTGAGTTATTTGCCGGTTGAAGATCATGTGCTGAGTATAGTTATTTTAGTGATTTCTTGTTCATCGTGCTTGTTTTATCATTACGCGAATTAGGGTGAAGCGTTCATACAACTCAGTAGCATGGTATGAAGAAGTAACATGTAATACTTGAACTCAGCAACATTAATGAAGTAATTAATGCCTTCAGGTTGAGTCCGTAATATTTAATCACATGTACACACAGGATGATCATTTCAAATATGAGCAGAACATAAGTCCGTATAAGTCATGCATAAATTAATCAATAACGTAGACTGCTGGTTTACGTGTCAATGTCCGTTTAAGGATACAATGCAGTATTGTCGTCAGAACATCACAGCTATATGCACGCGCAGATAGACATGGCTACCTGCCGACAGTGAGACTGCGAGTCTGAATATTTCATACGGATTGGACGATTATTCTCCTCCTTCTGAGGATTCTAGTTAAACACTAACCTCCATAAGTTTCCTCTCATATAGAGTTCTAGGACTGACCCTGGTCCATCATAAATGCACATATAAATGGCTATATCATGCCATTGAATTGGAAGGTTAGAAAACGCAGCTATTCAGCTTGGCGGTCAAGTAACAAAGGGTAGCGTCTCCTAGTTACCGACTGTGACCCAAACAACGCTAGACACGTCATAATCGATCGTGTATGGAGCGTTCAATAATTGAAACATCTATCGTAATATATTAAATGTCTTAACCTTTACAATTGCACGTCTGCTAACCTTTAGCAGACGGCGTTAATAACAGTGGTGGGTTTTGATGTTATGAAATGATGTTGATATTTTTCCTTAATGTACTGAATGAGGCCAGCTGTGAAGGTCCCTGATTATAACAAATTTAGGGTTGAGTATCAGGGTACCTTTCTGCTACCACCTTATGGCCTCAAGCAGACTTATTCTTGACTAGTATGAATGATAGCTACGTCTAATGTCTAGGGATATGCAAGTGTGGTGTGATGGTACTTTAACAATAATACACCTCTACACAAACAAGTATTAAGGTCTATGATTAAGGAAATAACTCATCTCATCTCATAATCGGAACCTCTGTTACCCCGTGAAACGAGGTGTAGAGGGGACCCAAGTGCACAAGGCCCATGGGCGGGACATGTAATCGAAGTGACTTGGCAAACAGGTGATTAGCCCATTGTGCAAGGAAATAACACCTCAGATAAATTTGTACAATTAATAATTTTCTGTATGATTTATTTAGTCCTGAACCTAGTATTCTTCTGGTCAGGACTTTTAAAAATGAAAAGAATTCAAGATATATATACAAATGTAAATTTAGACCCTCAGGGACAAGTGTCCAAACAAATACTGTTACATTAAACTAATAGTGTTACTAAAATCTGTCTATTACTAGTTTCTAACACTGGATGGCTGTTTGGGATTCTTATAATCACTCCCAGTCTCTTTAAAATACCCTGTCTCTGTTAATTTCACTAGGGAAATGTTTTATTTCTTGAATACAGGGGTATGCTGCTCTTATAGCTGATGTACTGTTAGGGTACCAGATATTTCACTTATCTGGCCCACTGGAACTGACTGAATTCTTTCTGCCGAATCATGACCACTGCTCCAAAAGTAATAGGGGGGAAAATGGCGACCCCTATTACTACTGGCCTCCAAAACTCCTCAACAGCTTTCACATAGAACTCTGGCACCGGACTAGTGCCAGATAAGACCCTGTAATAATGAAACAATGTCTCCTGTGTGATATCTTATTTAGACTGTGTTTTATATACAAAAGAGCATACATAAGAAATAAAGAGCTGGGTCATATCCAATGGACCCATCCAGCACATCCATTCCACAGTGTACTAGTGTTGTTCACATGTCTCTCCTACAAAGGCGGCACTGCATCTGCAATAATCTTATTAATCTTTCTTTTTTACCATACAATGGGATAGGTGAGCTGTGTCCCTCTGGTCACCTAAGAAAACATTTTATTTCACAAGACATGTGCATTTACAAAACTGGCAATGTGTTATATCCTAATTCTCCTTCAAGCCCTGCATAGATCCGCTTGGGACCTGATTACTTAGTCGTGATGGCAGCATCTCTCACTCACATTTTTAAACAAAAGATATATGAATAATGTCGGTCTTACCAGAATTCAATGAAAAAAACAACACAGGTACGTTGAATAGCAGATTCCAGATGTGCTGCTGGCTGACTGTGATGTCTATACTTTCATATATATTTGCTTTAATAAGGCTAATCACTTTTCTTCAGAAATACACAATGTCCTGCTCTCGGGACTATCTTCTACAAATGGCGTCAAGCCGTTGAATTTTCTTAATAATATAAAAGGCTTTGGCCAATAAACGAACGACAATTTTGAAATTTGAAATTAAAAGCAAAAACAGACTTGATTTTTGGACACTACCAAGTTTTTTCCTCTCTCCTTCTTAGATTTCTACTGCTAAATATACTTTGTGTTAAGCCATCCCATAATTTTTCTCCCCCTTTTCTGCTCCTTTCTAAAACAGACTGCATGTAACCTTTTCCTGCCTTTCTCAAGGACGCGTCAAAAAAGTCACCGTTAGTGCAAGTCCAAACGAGCATGTGTTGGTCTGTCTGTATGAACAAATACCGTCCTTTGTATATAACTTTATTTCTATCTGTCGGATTTTTGATTCGAAAGCATATTATTTATCAGGACACTACCAGCTCTTAGACTAGCCAACTTTTATGATCATAAACCTAGTAATAAAGAATTCAATATATTTTCCATTGTGGTGTTCGTTGTTTTCTAAGTTTCCACTACTTGAATGTTATAAAAATCGCCCCAGATCTTCCTTTTTCCCGATAGGAAGTAATTATGCGTGTGTGTATATATATATTTTTCCACAGTGTCTGTGGTTAGAAATGTATTGGACTAGCGGGGTATTTTTAAAATTTTCAAACTTGCGACATCGTTTTCGACACAAGCTAGCGGCCTCGTCTCGCACTGTTGGCCCGAGTAGCTAATTCAAGCTTCTAACACTTGACAAGCCGGCAGCAGGTGTACGCTCTCTCAATCTTATGCGTTCGTGTGTTTTATTCTTTCTATCTTTCCTAGAACCCTACGCTAATAGAATTTTCAAATTTTTATCGTTAACCCTTGACGGGCGCGTTTTAAATGCTAATGCTACCCCCGCGGCGATAAGATTTCTCACTAAGTTCTGTTCTGCTTAAATCAATGCGTTTTCTGGCGCAGGGAAGAAGACGCGTTACAACTTTTACTAATTATGACTTTATTACATATAATTTATGATTTTATCGCTGCATCACTGTACTTCACCACAACAATCCACTTTTGGTCTCCATGTTATGTTTCATTCTCTCTACATGGCCAAACCTTTTTTTTTTTATCTATCTGCTTTTAAGACTTTATTTATCCTGGAGGGGAAGAGGAGGGTTAATCAATAGCATTCATCATTATTAATCTTTGGCTACACAAGAAGCACAGGCTTTCCTGTCACGCCCTCCTGCCATGCCCCATTCGCTCAAGGTCTTTACTTGTCTTCCGTACCTCTGTCATTTCTGTCTCCATGGGATTTTCAGTCCCTCTCTACCTTCTCATACCCTGGAGATTCCAGAACAATGTCTGCCCCGTAATACTCTCAACTGGTGTCATCAATGTGTGCCCTGTAATACTCTCAACTGGTGTCATCAATGTGTGCCCCATTATACTCTCAACTGGTGTCATCAATGTGTGCCCCGTTATACTCTCAACTGGTGTCATCAATGTGTGCCCCGTTATACTCTCAACTGGTGTCATCAATGTGTGCCCCGTTATACTCTAAACTGGTGTCATCAATGTGTGCCCTATCCATTGGCAGCGTGTACTTTCCATCTCCAGCTCTACATTTGTAATGTTGCCATACATTTTCAATCCTCCCACACTGCGTAAACAGCCATTGAGGAAAGTCTGTAACTTTTTGGTTGCTGTGTTTGTTATTCTACATGTTTCAGAGCCATACAATAAGACTGCTTGACGTTTGAGTTGAAGGTTCTGATTTTTGTGTTGGACTTTTATGTTTTGTATTTTCACACACCTTCTGATGCAATTAAAAGCTTTTCTTGCCTTCTGTATTCTTATTTTGATATTACTGCCTGTTCCTCCAACTGTATTTATACTGCTGCCAAGATATAGGTACAATTCTACATACTGCAGTAGTATTTCTGTGAGATAAAAACACATATGAATAATGTTGGTACAGTGCTTTCAAATGGTTGAAATATGTAACCATTTCAAGAAGCGTAATAATGGCTTGGATATTTTCACTGTTGTTTTTTTTTCTCCTTATCTTCATCACTGTTGATTTCTTTATGTGTATCTTGACTCCTGCAGATCTAGCTTATTGTTCTGTTCTGTTGTTGTTTTTTTTTAAACTTAGGAAGCATACATCAAATGTCTGGAATAAGTAAAAGCGCAGTTGAAAATGTAGTGTTCTGTCAAGAATGTTCGAAAGTCTGCCCCATGTCGTTTTTGAGATACAACTTTATCTTCTGGTTAGACGTCATGACACTGTCAAAAAAATGTGGACTGGAAGACACACAAAAGTCACTTTTTTCGTCAAATAAAGCAATCTTAGTTTTCTCATCTCCCTCTCTCTGAGCAGATGATCTTGTCAAGAGGATGAAGATGCAACATCTGTCATACATGCCAAGACTTATTTGAAACTTAATACCGGTCCGCACAATTGAACATAATGCAGAAAATGGTCCGGAGAAAATATGTAATTAGAAAACTGCAAGCCCTCCATCGCAAAATCCTTCTAATGTTCCAAAATTACCCACAGATGTGTTTCCCATAGAACCGTGACTCGCAATCTTATGTTTTTCTGCGGATGAAGGTATATGTAAACACGTGTATTAATAATGTCTCTTTCTATAAGAACACCTGCACTCGCCATCCATTACTATAATCACAATCTTAAACAATTCTGTTCTCCAATGTGGTTGTTCCAAATAATATGTCAATATGAGTAAACATTCTTGGTTTCCATATTGCACGTGCAAGGAAGATGCAAGGTAATGAGTGCATGTACTGTATGTGAAACACAGAGGGATAGAGATATCTGTGTAACCAAAAGAAAGAAATTGAGGCAGACTTTTGCGGAATTGAAAGGCTAAAAGGCATAGGAAAAACAAGACAAAAAATATACTGAAAAGTTTAACTTTGAAAAAAAAATACACGCATTTCAATGGTTGGCTACGACCTGATCCACAGAGACCTGACCCACAGAGTTCGGAAGTAAAGAAGAGATATCTTTAAACACCAAAATGGACTGAGCTGGAGGAGGGAGGGGAAGAGGAAATATACCAGACATGTTTGTAAATACCCATCAGCCCACATCAAAGCATTCCTTCACACTTCAAAGGTGACACAGCAGTCACCACAAACAATGAAGGAATTTGTTAGCTCCAGTCCTCAAAGCAGATTTTTTACAAGCTGAATTTAAAAATGAAAATAACACAAATCTGTGCAGACCTGAAGAATGAGTTATTCTGACCTGGCCTTGCTCAAGTAGTTAAATATTAAAAGGAGGGTAATGTTTCCAGAGGTCAGCTAAAAAAATATAGTTCATGCGCCCAGAAAGAGAACAAAAGAAAAAAACCATGTGCAAAAACAAACAAAAGCAATCACTTAGGCCATGTTTTGAATGAAGTTAGAATGAAATGTTAGTACTTAAACCAGTGGTAGGCCATCCAGGAGTTGTGGGGATCTACTTTAGAAAGGCTGATCTCTGTGAAGATCTACCATGATAAAATCATGTCTGCTTTCAGAGTATCTAGAATTTGGAATACGTTCAGCCTGTACGTAACTTTTATCTCTGCCGCACGATATGCTTCCTAGAATCCCATCATCAGAGCAGTGGCAAATTTAAACTAAATATTTTACCAAAAGTTAACTTCACTAGAAAGAAGAGATCACTTTCTGTTTTATACAGTTCACAAATAAAGTGAATTTTATTAAGCTAACTTGCCGGTGCTCGCTGAGAATCCAATGAAAGTACTTTTGAACCTAGGAACATCACACTTCTAATTGCCGGTAGGGAAGGATGTCTGAAATTTACCTACATTAAAAGTTCCAGCTCCCTCCCCCATCACCTAGAGATCTAGCAAATGATGCCTTGTGATCTACAGGTACATCAAAATCGACCAGTTCCCACCCCCTGATCTAAATTAATAAGAAAAAAGATGATAGGATTAATTTGAACAGGCTAACAACTGGGATGGCTGAGGAACAACCACAATGTGTTATGGATTTAAGGACAGTAATTTATATACAGTTCAATAAAAGCTTCTTTTACAACTTCTTCAAGTTGCAGAATGGATATAAGCTGGTGTGACTTTGGAAGTTGCAACCAAGGTGGAGTGGGTTCAATTCCTAGTGCAGGCGGAAAAAAATTAACCTTGGGGGTCATGACAAAAATGGGCCTGCCCCATTCCCTGGAATTTAACGGAGATAAAACGGCCAAAACAGATGATTAAATGGGAAACTTCTGATGATCAGATTGCCTCATGTTGTAACTCTCTGCATAGAGTTTCCTATCATGTTACTAAATACGGTGAATAAAAAACTTCGGCCTGCCACTACCTTTCTTACCCTAAGGAATCCAGAACAAGAACAGTCTCACAATGCTATAAATATGTTTCCTTAGTGTGCATCCTATCCATCAACAGCGTCTTCTTCTAATCTCTTGTTTCACTGGCATGTGTCTGGTTCTTGTCATAAGTTCCACATTGGTGACCTTGCTGTAATATTCCAATCCTTCTATTCTAGGCAAGCACCCAGTTATGAAAGTATAACTTCTTATTCATTAGCACGTAAAAACTTGCAACGTAACATCTATTATCTGTTATATATGAATGCATACAAATCCCAAGTCCTTAGTCATCCATAAGAGAATAATAAACAAGGTGATGTCATTAAGAACTACTGTCAATGTCTGCTTGTGCACATAACAAAATTTCCACGATTATGATAGTCTTGATGCTAGTAATGTAACAAATATATGTAAGTATTTCCAGTAATTCTGAGTAACAGTGAAAGGAAACTGTATAGAGAGCACTGTACTAGGAGATAATCTGATCCTCAGCAGCAGCCCTATCATCAAACGTGTGTCTTAGCATTTTAACTTCGGACACTCAGGAGAGGGGAAAGAACATGCCAATATGGTTCACAAATCAGGGCATGTATGCATGTATATATGTATAATACATATGTGTGTATGTATATACATATGTGTGTATGTATATACATATGTGTGTATGTATATATGTATGTGTGTATGTATATAACAGCAAACTGAAGGACCCCATTACCAGAAAAGCTTTTGCGGCTGACATAAAGAAACGATATCAATTTGCCAAAAGTCAGGAAAAGACATTGACTGATGATATAGACCAGAAATTCAACACCATTTCAACAATATATAAGGAAAGCAGCAAATCATGCTTGGGATTCCAGGAAAGGAAGAAGCAAGACTGGATAACACCAGAAACATTAAACACCATAACATTGAGAAAGGAAATGAAAAGAAAGAAAACAGAAGCGAAGTCCCCCAGGTTAAAGCAACTATATAGCGAACAGTACAGTCAGCTGGATAAGGAAGTTAAACGCCCAACCCGAGCCAACAAAAGGAATTTCCTAGACGATCTTGCAAGACAGGGAGAAGAGGCAGCACTGAGAAATGAACAAAGCACAGTATACAAAATAACTAAATTCATCAGCGGAAAACGAGGTGCAAACCATATTACATTAGTAAGAGATAAGCAAGGAAATCTCATCACGACAGCAGAGGGGCAGGAAACAAGATGGGCAGAGCACTTCAGAGAAACTCTGAACAAGGAACCACCAGAGACACAATTGAATGTTCCTGAGGCTGAAAACGATCTAGATGTAAATACAGACATTCCACGAAAAGAAGAAATCATCACAGCAATCAAAGGGTTAAAGAACGGAAAAGCTCCTGGCCATGATAACTTAAATGCAGAGCTATTTAAAACAGACCCTGAGCTAGCAGCAGCACTATTAGAACCACTATTTGCACAAGTCTGGAAAATGGGGACAACACCATCAGAGTGGAACAAAGGAATAATTGTCAAATTGCCCAAGAAGGGAGATCTTGCAGACTGCAATAATTGGAGAGGAATCACTCTTCTCTCAGTTCCCAACAAAATACTAGGCAGGATAATTACACAGAGAATTTCAAAAGCAGTAGACTACAAACTGAGGAAAGAACAAGCAGGATTTAGAAAGAACAGAAGATGTGTAGATCATATATTCACTCTCAGGAACATTATAGAGCAGTGCTCAGAATGGCAAAGACTGCTGTACATTAATTTCGTTGATTTTGAAAAGGCTTTTGACAGCATACATAGGGACAGTTTATGGAAAATACTGAGGGCTTATGGAATTCCAAGCTGCATAGTGTCAATCATAAAAAGCCTCTATGCCAACTTTACGTGTAGTGTTGGGCAGAGCAACCTAACCTTTGAGGTGAAGACAGGAGTACAACAGGGATGCCCCTTATCAACCACTCTATTTTTAACAGTCATAGACTGGGTGATGCGCCAGACAACAGAGGGCAGTCCAAGAGGAATAAGATGGACTACATTTTCTACATTGGAAGATCTGGAATATGTAGATGACATTGCACTACTAGCACATTCACATCAACACATCCAGGAAAAAAACGGATAGACTAAATAAGTTTAGCCAGCAGGTGGGCTTGAACATCACTTTAAAGAAGTCAGAGGTCATGACGCTCAATGTGAGCAACCCTGAGCCCATATCAGTAAGGAATCAGCAACTGGTACAGACAGACACCTTCACATACCTAGGATGCGTAGTAACACCAGACGGTGGGGCAGGCAAAGACATCAACATCAGAATGAATAAGGCAAGAACAGCTTTTTTTTAGCCTAAACAACATCTGGAAGTCCTCTCAATACAGTACAAGCACAAAATTAAGATTATATCAGAGCTGTGTGCTTTCTGTGCTTCTCTATGGTGCGGAATGCTGGAGAGTTACAGAAAAGGAAATGTTGAAATTGTCCTCTTTTCACACAACACGCCTAAGAAAAATTCACAGAATCTTTTGGCCGAATACCATCACCAACTAAGATCTGCTTACTCGGAGCAAGCAAGAGGATATGCACACCATCATAGCTGGCAGACGCTGGAGCTGGGTTGGCCATGTCCTCAGAAGAGACCCCGATGCCATCACAAGAACAGCTATGCTTTGGACCCCTGAAGGAAAACGAGAGAGAGGCCGACCAAAAACAACCTGGCGGAGGACTGTGGAGGCAGAGATGCAAAGAATGAACCAGAGTTGGGGCACTGTACGAAGGATGGCCACCGACCGAGCAAAGTGGAATCAATTTGTTGTTGCCCTACAAGACGCCACTATGCGTGATGGCCACTGACTACTCTGACGGTCGGCGGCTAAGGATCAAAGAAGAAGAAGTATGTATATAATATGTATGAATGTTTGTATGTATGTACAGCGACTCATAGCTTGACTGCCTGCGTCAGGACCAGCGAACCAGAGCTGGTCAAGACCGCACTCCACCTCCACGTGGTGGTCCTGGAAACAGTCTGCAGCAGTGCAGTCTGGCTGAGTGTGGATCGCAATGGGAAGGCAAACCCGGTCCTAAAAAATGCCGTGCAGAAGTCGGATGTGTCGACCGAAAGGTGCAGATATCACAGCTTAGGCGTAAACAGACACAACGCAACCACCGTCCTTTTCAGGGCGAACGAGGAAGAAGAAGTATGTATGTATATATTTTTTAAATGCATACATCCATCATTATAAAATATCATATTCAATGAACAAACAAATATGAAGAGATAAGGGACACAACAGGTGAAGTACAACATTCCCACTCAGTATCTGGTAACCGGGTGAAAAATTGACTGTCCATGCTTGTGCACACACCTAATAGTAGATAGAATTTGCATACTAAATAAAGAAAAGTATGTCATGTTACTCTGACAAGTAAACATGAATAAATAAAGTCTTGATCTACATTCATTTTAAAAAAATTGCGAGATCTAAGGGCTGAATTGCGATCGAGCGAGCACTGATATGAATATATAGGGAAGCTCAAAATTTGAATTACTGTAATTCCCTAACTGTCATCTCTATGTCGCAATGGGATGCCAGTTGGAGTATCCAGTCTGGGTAATCTATTACCCGTGCTTATTCCTGGTGTAATTTGTGTTGCAGGGTTGTTAAAAAATTTATTACAGACACAGTAGAAAAAATTGAGCACAGAAGAGAAAATACTCTCCTATGACATTTTTCTAGAATCTGATAGTTTGAGAACAATTTAGAAAAGTTGCAGAAAGGAATAAGAAAGAGAGATTGGTATAAAACTAAGAAACAAAATCTAGTGCTTCAGAATTGTAAATCGCAATGTATCTTCTATTAAGAAATTGTTGAAAGTTCCGATAATGGACCGTTTCCTGAAATTACCTCCCCTAGAATTTTATAGGTAGTGTGGCGGAAACTCAGAGAGTCAACTGGAAAATCCTATCTATTCTTTGAATTTTTTTTGTCTCATTTAATTCCAATTCTTTACCATGTTTGCCAATCTTGTGCCGATCCTTTATATTTTCAATGGATCATCTACCATTTCTTTTAATAACTGTTATGCTTGTTGTTTAAATATGTGTTTATACAGTGTGTCCCAAAAATCCTTGTGCAGTTTTAATATTATATAACTTATAACTGCACAAGGACTTTTGGGACTCCCTGTATATGTTCTAAATTGGTAAGAATGCACTCTTATCAGCTGTTATTTAGTTTCCACACTGAATGATCGCGGATGAATAGTACATTCTTACCAAATATTTGCTATCAATGTCTTTATTAACTAAAACACAGGGAGCTGCGCTGGTGTAATGGTTACCACATTGCGCTGGCTATCAGGTGTTCAAGGTTCAAGCCCAAGCGTGAGCATTTGAAGTAGTATCATTGACCGGGATTTTGACTGAATAACCTGAACGGCTCCTGAGATAAACCCTCTGTGGATGGGAAGGAGCAAAGCTCCTGACCGAGTTGGAAGGAAAGTCCACAGGCTACCCTGCCTCGCAATGACATGTCATTGGGCCAAAGGGCTGAAAGCCCAAGTGCCGCTGGTTAAGAAAAAAAAAATATATAATAAAACACAGTTTAAAAAAAAAGATTTTGGCGCTTTTTTCCTTTTTCTGGTAACGAAAATAAAAATTTTGTACATGCTATGTCGTATGTATTCTTTGCATTTTTTGTCTCATTTAATTCAAATTTTATACTGTAATAGCTGATCTCTTACTAATTGGTATATTATTTAATGGATCATCTACCATTTCTGGTTTCTTTTCTTATGAAATTATATACATGTGCTGCAGTTAATAATTGTTTTACTTGTTTAAATATGTGTTTATATATGTTCTGATTTAGTTGAATGCACTTTTATCAGCTGTTATTTAGTTTAAATTCTGGACGACAGCTGATAAATAGTGTAATCTTACCAAATCTTTGCTATCAACGTCATTATTAATTACCATACGCCATAGCAATCGTTGAGCGGTGTTTTATATATATGTTAAATATTTAATTTTCATATATAAAACTATAAACATTATATGTCTTAGCTGTACAGGATATTTTCCTTACTGTTACAAATAATATTTTACAAACATCATTAAAATTTGTATTCGCTTGTTTTTAATTAATAGTAGAATGTCGGTGCAGAGAAACCCCAACATTGAGTAAAATCAGAAAAGATAAACAAATAATTAAATAATGAAAAAAGCAATTATGACATAAAAATAAACATATTTTGTAATTAAATAACAAGATTTTGGGATAAGCAGGTCTTCTTCTTATTTGATCCTTAGCCACCGACCGTCAAAGCAGTCAGTGGCCATCACGCCTAGTGGCGTCTTGTAGGGCAACAACAAATTGATTCCACTTTGCTCGATTGGTGGCCATCCTTCGTACAGTGCCCCAACTCTGGTTAATTCTTTGCATCTCAGCCTCCACAGTCCTACGCCAGGTTGTTTTTGGTCGGCCTCTCTTTCGTTTTCCTTTAGGGGTCCAAAGCATAGCAAGCAGGTCTACACGCAGTCAAAACAGAACAAAGAAAAAAGTTTTGGTGCAATCTCACAATGGAGAAGAACAAACACACCATGTAAAAGGGAAAAAAAAATTAAGTCAAAAAGGTTTAATCTTAAAGACTCATATTTAGCATGACAGTATAATAATAATCGTGCGTAATTTTGTGAAGTACTTATTGACTTTTTATAATTTCTGACATGGCCTATTTTTATTGTTTGAAGCTGATAAAAGTGCATTCTTAATAATTCAGAACACATACAGGAATTCAAAAAAGTTCTTTTGGGACACACTGTATAAACACATATTTAAACAAACAAGCATAACAGTTATTAACTGCAGCACATGCACATAATTTCAAAACAAAAGGAATCAGAAATGGTAGATGATCCATTAAAAATATACGGATCGGCTAATACAGTATAAAACTGGAATTAAATGAGATAAAAATATTCAAAGAATATAAAGGATCTTTCAGTTGACTCCCTGAATTTCCATGTGACTTAGGGGAGATCACTTTAATCTTTTGTTGAGGAAATAGCCCATTTGAGAACAATTTAAAAATGTAGGAAAAACTGGGTTTGCAAAGCATATTCTACAACAGAATTATTCACAGTTATGCTTATTCAAGAACAATATCTGATGATGTTATTAAGCCAATAAAAGTTACACATTAATGATACTTGGGCAAATGAACAACGCAGTCTAAAAGTGTTTAGAAAGGAAAACACTTGTGATGCAACTGTTACCGACTAATATGCATACACAGTATAAGAGTTAGGTATTGTCCAAGAATTTCAGAGCAGGAGCAGCTCAGATAGCTGTTTTGCAGTGATATTTCTTCAGCTTAAGCATATGCAGTTTTTTTTTTTTAAATAGTCAGATGAACAATTTTAGCAGCTCATGTAGTAGAGTGCAGAAGGTAACTCACCCAAGATATTTTATGTGATTTCAATAGTAACAGTGATCAGGTTAAGGTTTTCTAAACATATGATTATGGGTTTTTGAGTAAAATGTGTTATTACCTGCTAAGGTTATTCTAAAGGAAGATGAAATTATTTCAGTATACGAAGCAGTGAGCATTGTGAATATTTCTTTGTGACATAGCACATTTTTTAATTTGAGTGGAAGTCTTCTTTGTATACTTTCAGATTTCAACTTGAATATGTTCAAATAAAGCAGCGGTCACCTTGATGTTGTTGGTATCTCCAAAGAGTTTTTTTTTTCAGGAATGGTAGAGATAACAGACGTACATGCTTTCTCTGTTCTCATATGTTGGGCACCTTTGCAGCAGATGTTCAGCAGTCAATTTATCAGTATCACAATTAGTCGTCATTAGTTCCCTATCTTTAGTTTGTTGAATAGATGGTATCTGAATATGTTGTGGCATGTGCAGAGTCTGAAAATTATCACTTGTTTATTTCTAATGAGCTAGTAATATGCATCATTTTTCTGGTGGTCTGGATACTCTGCTTCCTGTATTAATATGTAGTTTTTTTTATGTGTGAAGGTTTATTTAATGTTATAAGTTTTATTCACAACAATATGTGATTCATATCTTCGTTCATTTTTTCCCCAAGATTATTTATTTATTTTCGCTAAGCAGGAGTTTAAAAACCATGAAGCGCCATGCTGTAAAAGTGGGTACCTGACTGCTCTTGAGTTATGGAAGACAACTAAAAATGATCACCCTACCTTTTAATGGTGAGACCTAGAACAGATGTTAATGTTAATCAGAATCAACGTCACTGCACTCCAGGCAAACACATAGGTGCTCAGTCTCCCTCAGCAAATATCAAAGGGTACGAATGATAATTGTTCCTGTTTTACATTGGTTGTATACACGCTGGATGCGTCCTCTCATAAGTCCATCTCTGCTGGTCTTATGTTTGATGCCAAATTCCAGCAATCTTAGCCTTGATGATTCATTGAGTGCAGTGTCATTCTCTAATAGTTGATCATAAATTGCCTTCAGTGTTTTTCTCTTAACCATGTTCAATTCACTATCTATGGGTGCTCTTGAAGCTAGTCTGTCAGCTCTTTCATTGCCTAGAAGAGGTAGACCTAGAACAGAGGAAGTATCTAATACTCCACTTCCTTGTGGTAGTATCTGCTTTGGGATTACCTAAACCTTTTAATATAATTCTTTAACATTTTTTGCAACAATGAAATGCTGATTTACCATTATAACCTGAAATGATTTGTTCCATTACTTTGATATTGCCAAAATATGCTACTAACAATGAGTAGGCCTATAACTTTATCAACTACATTACATTAAATTATGCCTTTGCTACATGCTGTCCAGAAGATCTATTCTAAATGCTTTTCAATGGGCAGAGGTGAGTTGCATGATTGTAAATAGTCTAGAAGTGGTACCTTGTTGGAGCTTACTATGCATGCCTTCCTTTCAAACTGTGATTCCAAGCTACTGACCATTTCTCTCTTGTTACTCCTCTCAATATTACTGCTGTCTTCTTGATGTTTTACTGTAAACCTTCCTTGACAACTTTTGCTGTAACTGTACAGTAGAACTCCATTTATCCGAACCCCAATTATCCGAACATCCAATTATCCGAACACTTTTTCCAGAAAAAAAAAACCAGGCACCACCAGTCACGTTAGACTACAGTTCTGAATCTTTTGATGCGGCAAGCTTCAAATGTGTGCGAACAATCTGTAGACAATGACATGGGCTAATGGACGGTCGCTTACGTACAGGAAGTCAGTTAGATCATAAAGTCAGTTAATATCTGGTTTACCAATCCAGTGTACGTGTGCGTTCTAGGCAGAACACTGGCTAAACAGACAGTTCAACTTAAAATAATTGTGTCTGCTACTACAGCAGAATAATTTTGGTGTACATGTATTTCTCTGTGCGATCTGGCATCTTCCAGTAGGCCTAAAGCATATAAAAGGAACCGCAATGTTTTGTCAATTGAAACGAAAACAGAAATTATCAAGAGACTAGGACAAGGTGAAACTGTGTCTTCATTTGCGAGGATTTTCAAAGTTGGGAAAGCTACCGTCTCTGACATCAAAAGTAACAAGGATAAAATTATGAGTTTTGCATTGAAATTGGATAGTGAAAATGGGTCGAAGAAACATAAAACCATGAGAAATGCGAAAGATTTGAAATTGGAAGAGGCTTTGTATATATGGTTTGTGCAAAGAAGAAGCAAAGGGGAACCTATCTCTGGCTCTCTATTGTGTGAAAAGGCACTTCAGTTCAACAATCAACTTGACGGTCCTCCTGACTTTAAGGCTAGCCAGGGATGGTTAAGAAACTTTAAATCTCGTCATGGCATACGAGAATTGGAGATTCAAGGGGAATCTTTATCTAGCGATGCAACTGCCGTTGAAAATTTTAAAGAATTATTCTTGGCTTTTTTGGAAGAAGAAGGTTATTTACTCGATGATGTGTATAATGCCGGTGAGACTGGCTTATACTGGAAATCATTGCCTCAAAAATCACTTGCATCTCAGCGCGAAGCAGCTGCCCCTGGGTTTAAAAAGTGCAAAGAGAGAGTAACAATTTTGGTAGCCGTGAATGCCAGGGGAAGTCATCGTTTACCGGTGCTAATGATCGGCAAAGACAAAAAAACCACGTTGTTTAAAGAATGTGACATGTCTCCCATTGTGCTACAAAGCACAGAAGAGTGCTTGGATGAATAGTGAAATATTTCTTGATTGGTATACAAATCAGTTCATCCCAAATGTGAAGAGGTTGAAAGAACAAGAAAAGAAAACTGGAAAAGTAATTTTTCTACTGGACAATGCACCATCTCACCCAGAGACGGATACATTGAATGCAGTTAATGCAAATTTTAAAGTAATTTTTCTGCCTCCCAATGTAACAGCACTGATTCAACCAATGGATCAGGGTGTTATAGCAAAGCTTAAAAAGATGTACAAGAAGGAAGTCCTGCGTCGTTTATTGTTGGCTGAAGATGAAGAAAGTGTGGTGGCGTTTTCCAAAAAGCTTAATCTCAAAGACTGCTGCTATATGTTAGCTGATGCTTGGACCACCCTGTCACAAGATAATCTCAACAAGGCTTGGGAAAAAAGGAGGCAATGAAACTACTGCAGTGGACACAAATGATGATTGTATAAATGAAGTTGTGGAACTGTTTCAAGCAATGCCCGGATTTTCGGACTGTGACAAAGATGATGCACACATGTGGCTAGAAGATGATAATGATTCTGGTTTTCAGTTTTTGAATGACGAAGAAATTTTGTCTTTTGTGCAAGAAGAAAACCAAATACATGTAGTGACCGATGATGGAGACACCTCAGAAGTACATGATGTACTTGTAGATTATGAAGAAAACCCAAAACGTCGACCAAGTCCTGAAGAGGCCTTTATAGCACTAGAAACAGCGATGGCTTGGTATGAGCAAGAAGATGACAGCTGTCCTACACAGCTTCTGCTGTTGAAAAGAATGCGGGACTTAGCAGCCAAAAGCAGACTATCCAGTTTGGTGCAAAAGAGGATTCCTCATTATTTTAAATAGTGGGCTACATCTGTGCAAGTACATGTATATGTAAGTTGCGCCTGGTTTTGAATAGTTTGTAATGTTATTTTGAAAACATTTTTCTTTCTTAACAAAAATAATTAATACAAGTAGTACATGCACTGCAGTGTAATGAAAGATTTTGGTGATACAGTGATCTAATACGGTGTGGGTATTATTATTACAGTACAAGTAAATATGTTTTATAGTGTATTTTCCTTGTGATTGTTAATTATTTTTAGAAATATGTGTACATGTACTCGATACATCATGTAATCCAATTATCCGAACATTTGATTATCCGAACGATGCTCGGTCCCATGGGGTTCGGATAAATGGAGTTCTACTGTATTTAGTAGGAACTGAAGGTACCTTTTGCTTGCTGATAAGAACATTATTTTATCTGTGCATCTGATATTATTACAACATCCAGTTTGTAGCCCTCTCATATAATTAATATTTCTTATGTTTTACTGTACAAATAGAAACAATAAATCAGGAAATAGCCTTTTTTAAAAAAAAAAAGTATGATTTATTTTTCTTCAAGTGTAATACTGCTATTGGTTCATGCATTTATTTTCATTATCTTTGTTTTCTCCATGTGTATTTCCAGATCTATTAACTGTGACCTCTCATAGAGTATTTGCACTTTATCTTGCATCTGATTACGATTATGTACAGAAGAGCCAGTTCATTGGCAACATTGTTAACTAGTGCAGACAAAATAATCTTTTAACAACCCCCCCCCCCCCCTTTCCCCCCTCCAAAAAAAAAGAAGAATTATAATAAAATGAAAACATTAGCTAAAAAATTCATACAAAAAACATGCTACTTGAAGACATTTATAAACCCTTACATGTGTGCGAACAGCTTGTGAGGATATTCATACATGGGTGGGGTTCATCAAAACAGCGATTTGTACAGGAGAGTGGACAGGCACGGGTAGAAAATATATTTATTTACTTTCTTTGATTATTCAACTTAATCACTGATCAACTAGCCTTGACTCACTTTTGACTTCGGCCTTTAATATTCGGGAGACTTGATACTACCCGTCAAATTGACCTTGATATATACCTCTTGTATGCAGGCTTATCTCTTAAATAGCGACATCACTAATCAAAGCTTCGTGCAGCCATAGTGCCAAGCCTTCTTTGCTTCTGAATATAGATGGGCGTGCTCTAGCTCACATGCCAAGAACAGATTAACCGGACGCATGACAGAAAGATGGATGGACATAGCAAAATCTTGATGAAATATGGACCAACGCTTGCTGAGGTCATATATCTTGCATAAGAACAGAAACTTGTTCTTTCCACTACGCCTAGAAGTCATAACACGGTGGGGGGAGTTCAAATAGGCTAGGGGAAAATAACAAAACTGGCAATTTAAAGTGAAACTAGAAGAAACTAAAACAAAATGCAAAAGCCTACCTCTTGTTGCAGAAGTCCAGTCTACCAAACTATACGTCGATTGTTACAGTAAATATATTTACTGAGATCTCAGTTTTTGACACAGTGCCGCAACAGTCTTCTGCTATCGGCCGTGATGCAAGAATGGCCGATTTTGAGCGTAAACAGTATAAACAGGAAGTGAGACGTGTTTGTATGACAACAAGAAAAGTGAAACAGGCGCAAGAATGTAAAACAATTAGCAAAGGGACACCAGTTAAAAAAATAATAATAATAAACCGTTATATTCTCATTTCGTAATAATTTTCTTCATTCTTCTCTAATACATCGTTTGAGTATGTAGCTGACATCAAAGGAGAAAGAATCAAGAGGGGATGTCATGGATGGCACAGGCAGAGGCTTCGATTGGTCAGGTGACCAGGATTGAAAATATATCCAAAGGGGAAGAGTGGAGTAAGTCAGGGAAGAACTGGATAAACTACCAGCAGGTCATCATTAACCTTGGCAGAGAGTGCAGATCTTGGGGCAATGGAAAAGCAGAGCTGGAGATTAATCAGCTGATAAGTGATCATGCTGGGGATGATGACGCCATTGTGTACACTGATGGGTCTGTAGTTCGTGGTGAGAAATCAGGATGCGGCTTCTCTGCGAGAATAAAAGGCAGGGTTGTCGCTGAACAGAGTGAAGCCTACATGACAACAACCTCCAGCATGTGAATGGAGGTAGAGGCAGTTACTGCAGCACTGAGGTGGCTGCCTGAAGCTCCATCAACCAGGGCAATTATATTGTCAGACTCTCAAGCCATGCTTCAGAAAGTTCAGAATGGATGGCTGCAGCAGGAATGAAAAACATCAATAGAATCCTCCAGTCTTCAAGAACGGGTGTGGATGTACTGTCCTGGTCATGAAGGGGTACGTGGCAATGAGAGAGCTGACAGACTGGCCTCGAGAGCACCTATAGTGGGGACACTGGACATCGATAAGGGAGAGATACTAATTGCTATTAATGATCGCCTGCTGGATAGTGACACTGCAATAGATGAATCAACAAGGCTGAGACTGTTGGGGTTTGGCATCAAACGTTGGACTAGCAGAAATGGACGTTAGAGAGGATGCATTCGTCGTATGTATAACTAGCATTCCACAGGTACAATTAACATTCATACTCTTCGACATTTGCTGAGGGAGACTGAGCACCTATGGGTTTGCCCGGAGTGCAGTGAGGTCGATTCTGACAAACAATAACAATAACATGTAAGTTGAAGATTTGATTAGGGTTGAGTTTTTGTTTTTTCACCCATGTGTTTTTGGGCCTTTCACTTTTGCTTGTGCCTTTGTGATTCCAGAGCAAAGACGGTACGGTAATGCTTTTAGCTGGTTTCCTCAATGTGTGTCCTATCCAACGCTAACGTATTTTCCTTACTTCTTGCTCCACTTGTTTTTGTCTGGTTCTTCTCTTCAATTCCACATTGGCGATTTAGTCATCTTCTTTTTTGGTCCTTGGCCACTGACTAAAAAAGCAATCAGTGATCGTCACGACTGGTGGCGTCGTGTAGGGCAGCAACAAACTGTCGCCACTTTGCTTGACCGGCAGCCACTCTTCGTGTGGAGCACCAGCTCTGGTTAATGCTTAGCATCTCTGCCTCTACAGTTCTCTGCCAAGTGGTGTTTTTTTTTTTTTTGGCCGTCCTTGCTTTTACTTTCCTTCTGGAGTCCACAGCATGGTAGTTCTGGTGATATTGTCAGAGTCTCTTCTGACCATGTTGCCAACGTCGGTTTACTCCGCTATCACTTGTCCAAAACAAAAACAGCACACACACAAATAGGAAATTTTCCGTTAACCTATATTCAATAATTAGCCAACAAGATTAATCCTATAAATAATAGTATCAGTCGCCCCGTGTAATTCCCGGGGGTGTCTGATTAGACAAAGAAAGAATATGACTACTGCTCCCCCAGGCATGTCGTACGATGCGATTAATTTTAGATTGTGCATGGGACTAGCAACTTTATCATGCAATAACAGAAACCATCACTTCATGAGCATATAAATGCTTGTGCAAGTGGGTCGGGAAGTTTACAAGGTAGTGATTGAGTAAGCATCCCTCATGCGGTGGCCCCTGGAGCGGTCTTTTTCCAGTAAGATGTCTACTCCGAGGCCTCCGAAGAAATAGATGTGTATTTGTCTAGATTTGAGTCCTTTCTTGGTACCGGCTTCCTGTGTCGTAAAAATTAACAGTGATACAACGTCAAAATATCTCCAATGATACAACGTAGGGATAAAAAACCAATGCGTAAGCTGCTGGAATACATGATCGCCCGCGCCGCGGGTCATCAGGTGTTAGACTTGAAGGCAAAACGGAACGAGGATCAAAAGACAAAAATCTGACTGAACGCGTACTTGAACTAGCGAGGTTAATGGACGCAAATTGGTGGGGCAAGGAGGAAAAGTCACGTTCCCCCCCCCCCCCCCCAAGTTGACATAAAGTAAGGAATTCGACAGAAGGGACCTTGGATATGATACGCCACAGTCATTTATTGGACGCTTTTGCGATACCAAGCCTTTTATTTGAATTCAGCGGCTAAACGCAGATGCTTGAAATATTACAAAATTCAAAAAGTAACTTTTTCTTAATATTAATGTTAGGAATATAAAAATTAGCTGGCCGGATGGCCCATTCTGAGCAGTGAAATAATATGCTTTTAATTATACAGACGGATAGATAATAATGAAGACATTGACAAAAGACTGTGTTGTTCACAACAGCGAAAGACTGCATTGAATCAAACATCTCACTATTTGCACAAAAATCGCGACCTTGAAGACTCAAGTGTCCAAATCTAGTTAGAATGAAAGAGAAGGGGAATTGGTGGAAGCTGTGGCTAAAAATAACTTTTCAGGCAAAATTGTAGAGGGGATGAATAGGTTGGTTCAAAAAACAAGTACGTTTTTGTGAAAACGCAAGTAGAGACGGACAGACTAACAGATAAAAATCCATACTTGACTGAAGCATGACTGAAATGACTTTAGTGTAGGAAATTTGAATTAAAAAAACCAAGGCAGTGATTGGCCACAGACAATCTTTTTATCGGCGCTCAGACGCGCAATTGGGGCCATTCCTCAATAGTTGTCCAGTGATAGACACAGTAAATTTCAAGTGTGGTGATTTCCAAATGAAATAAATTGAAATAAGTTCAGGGACGCCATACTATAGCCAGCAGCTCAGCTGAGTTTTGCTAGCATTTCTGTGTTCTTTATTCATAATCTGGTAAGATTGAAATTATTTCTTTGTATATTTTGAATATTGTTTAATGTTTCGAGTGATTTGATACTGCCATATCGAAATCTAGCCTTACAAACAAGTAAGGATTTGCTCTGGACCCCCCGCCCCAGTTCAGGGTCTAGAGACAAATAAAATACATAAACTCCAGCAAGGATTAGGAAGGACAGATCAAGTGTTGAGATCAATGAAACATATTACCTATACTATTTTAGGGGAGGAAACTAATAAACATATTTCAGAATCTGTAGTCTGGGAGGACCTATCTGATGTGAAACCACCATGGTAAAATGTGCTGTATGGTCAGAGAGATCTGACCTGTCTATATGGTGTTGTTGTTGTGTAGTGTTGTGTCCAGACATGGTTAGAGAATGGACTTTTGACACATAGCCAATACTTTGATTGCAGAGCTGTGAGTTTCAGTTGTCACCAAGGCGGTGTAAACTAAGTTGGTGATTTTACCAGAGTGGATCCGTGCAGTAACGTTGTGTCAGAGCAGACTATTATTGCCCCCAAGCACGGAGAGGTGGGGCCACCAGATCTCAGCACCAGAGCTACATCTTCAAAGTTGAGTGAGCCTCTGGTCTGCTGAAAATTCACCAACTCCATTTAGTTACTAACAATCCCATAAAATTCCTGCCATTTCTGGACAAGGTGTAGTCAATATAGACTGGAGTGATGAGGCCACCCCAACAGCACAACCATTAACTATCCTCCCAATTAGATGACTAGTATAAACATTAATAAAACTAAATAGTCTAGTACTTACATATGTACACTCTTGCATTTATTATGTAATATTCCATGCATTTCTTTCATAATTTCTAAATCTTTTATAAGTTCTGGTCAAAATAAAACTTGATCCAGAACAAAATAAATGTAAAAAAATTTCTATCAAAAATTTTACACACTTGAGTTAGTTCAGTGTATTATAACATTTGTTAATATTATTAGACTTAGTAAATATCTGTGTGTGTGTCTATAAACTATCACACCACATTACATATCATTACCCTAGACATTTAACGTAGCCACATTCATTAGAAAAAAAAAAAAAAAGATAAGTGTGAGGTCGTATTGGTAGCGAGAAGGGCCTTCTGACAACTCTCAGTTACATTTTATCTCAGGAGCCTTCACAGCTGACCTCATGCATCACACGTAGTACCATCACCACCATACAATACCATCAAACCCACTACATATATTGGGGGCTCGTCCGGGATCATTAGCCCAACAGTAATATTAGGATCTCCTGGTGGGAGAAATAAAATTAGGGAAACAAAATTGTAAAATTCCCTTTAAAATTAAAAGTGTCCCTGCATATAAAAGTTGGTGAATCTTCACAGCCAGTAATAAGTAATTAGTTAATTAATTAATTAGAAGTATTTAGACTATAGTAATTAGAAGTAAGTTAGTGGTTAGAGATTTATCTTGTATATTATTATATTGTCTAAAAAGTATGGCGGAGCTAGCAAAATTCCGATCAGCTGCTGTGCTGACCGCAAAGGAGATGGGAATGGATGGTCAGATTTTAATTCAATACGTAACGGCTGAATGTGATAAATATATTGAACGGGAAGAAAGGAGATTAGAAAAAGAGGCTGAAAGAAAATTAGAGTCTGAAAGGTTGGCTGAAGAGAAGAGGTTGCAGATTGAGGCTGACAAAGAGGCAAAGGCATTAGAGGCAGCAGAAAAAAGATTGACTGCCGAAAGGAAAGCAGAAGATAAAAAGGCCGAAAGGGAGGCAGAAGATAGAAGGTTGCAAAGGGAGCACGAATTACGACTAAGGGAGCTGGAATTACAAGGCCAGGCTCCTGAAAATGGTGCCAGCCCTTTTGCCTCAGATGCTGCGCCTAGTCTGGGAGCCTCAAACTCAGCTATGGGATTTCATTTAGACCATTTTGTTGAAAAAGACGATGACATAGAGGGGTACCTAGGACGTTTTGAGTTATTAGCTACTACCTATGGGTTAGAGAGAGAGAGGTGGAGTTTAAAGCTATCACAGGGACTGAGAGGTACTTCTTATGAAGTATTTGCTAAAATGAACAGGGAAGACCAAGACAATTATGACATGTTAAAGCAGGCTTTGTTATTGAGGTACGAAAAAAATGGGGATTTTACCGTAAGAAATTTAGAAATGCCAAACTGTTGTCTGGGGAGACATACCACCAATTCTCTGCCAGACTAGAAACCTATTTGGAGAAATGGACTGCTCTGGGGAAGACCCAAGATCTTAAAGAAATGATCATGATTGAGCAATTGAGAGAGTCCATGGCTCCAGACATGAGAAAATTTCTCATGGAACAAGGTGCAGAGAAGTTGGGGGAGGTTTTAAATGTTGCTGAGAGGTATCAGGCAGCCCAGGCAGAGGTAAGTGGTGCTAAAAAGAAGCACATAGACAATTTTAAAGCTCCACAGCAATTTAATAAATTTGATAATAGGGAGCAGGGAAATAAAGGTAGGACAAACTTTGAGCGGCCAAGAAATGACTATCGCGACAGAAACTCACAGTTCAATGACCAAAAATTCAATGAAAGAAAACCGTTGAACCAAGGAAAAAGATGGTGTAAATGGTGCAAGAAGGATAACCATAACACCGAATTTTGTAGAAGGAAACCTTCAAACATTGCTGCAATGAAGTCGGGGACGCAAAGATTAAAGGTTAATCCTAAGGGACAACAGGAACCTTATCACCCCCCAGTTTGTGAGGATGTTATTTGTAATGGGGTCACCATAAGGTGCCTTTATGATACAGGTTTGGATTATGATTCAGTTGTGAAGTCTAGCCTAGTGGACCCAAGTCAGTATCACCACAGAAACAGTGGAAATACAAGGGGCGACTAAGGACATACCACTCATGACACTTCCCATCGCAAGGATAACGGTGAAAACTCGCTATGTGGAAGGAGAAATCAGAGCAGCAGTGATAGATGAACCAATCTACCCTCTGATATTGGGGTGTAGATACGTCTTCTTGGGGAATCCCGAGAGACCTGTGAGCATGGCGACAGTGCAGACCAGGTCACAGAAGAAGGAGGAAGAAGGTGAACCTATAAATGCTCATCCAGAGGAGATGAGGAAGGCGCAGGCTGAGGATAGGACACTCAAGCCATGTTTTAAAAGATTGCCCAAATGCCACACACCTCCGAGCAAGGGGGAATATTTCATGAAGAACAAACTCTTATACAGGAAGACAGGAACTAGATCCACTGGTCACGGACAGTTAGTTCTTCCCAAGATATATAGGGCAAACTTAATAAGGAGCTTACATGTTGGAAAAGATGGTGACCATGAGAAAGTCGGTACCATCTGCCAAAAAGATTGCTCGAAAATACTATTGGCCCGACGTAAATGTCGATGTTGAAAACTTTGTAGAAGCATGTGGCGTATTTCATGAGGGAACACCCACAAAGGGAAAATATGTGCAGGACCTAGAAACGCCACGGGGCAACTTTAGGCCTGAAAGGAAAACTAATTATACTCGGGTAGACAAAGTGGAATGGGAGCCCCCTTTTCACACCCAGTCTTCACTTGAATGGATTAACATGGCCACTATGCGAAGAGTACAAAGAAGAAATTTTACCCAGGATAAGATGACAATCCCTCGGTCAGACTTATATAAACTGGAAGAACAGACAAGAGAGCGAAGATCTCTCATAAGCAATCTAAAGTGGGGAGACAAACCCCAGAAAAAAATTGGTAGTGGTCGATTTGTGAGTGATGATTCTAGGAAGAAAAGTCCTCATTATAAAGCTTAAAGATCCAGAATGT
>JAMPIV010012090.1:0-75133 GCA_024509875.1 Oreohelix idahoensis
TAAGTTATTATTAATAGTAGTCACTTTGTGGGTCTTTGAACGCGGTTGAACGAAGAACCGTGAGTCGATGTTTTTAAATGTCATCCAATAATTCGCCAACATAGTAAGTGTTATTATCTTAGGCCCCTAGGCCTAACCCTTACCCCTAGTCTTACATGGCTGCGTTATTTTGTGAATTATTTCTTTTTAATGGCCGCATCGAAACACCTAAACTGCGCGAACAATTTACAACCAAAGAACACTTCTCCACTGTAGCCATGTCTTTAAAATTTAACCATTGTAGTCCATTAGCTATGTCCTATACCACTTACCCCGTTGTAAGTATTACAGTCCTTTAAGACTTACCATTTGTAAGTCCCATTATGTACTTTACTACTTACCATTGAAGTCATTAATGGAGCTTTAGACTCCTTACCATTGAAGTTCATATGTACTTTAAGACTTACATTGGTAGTTCATTTATGTCACTTTAATGACTTACCCAATGTAGATCATTATGTATTATGTAGCACTTAGCACTTTTACCATTGTAGTTCTTCATTATAGTCATTATGTTTAGCACTTACCATTGCAGTCATTATGTCTTTACCACTTACCATTGTAATCATTATGTCTTTAGCACTTACCATTGTAGTCATTATGTCTTTAAGACTTACCATTGTAGTCATTATGTCTTTAATACTTACCATTGTAGTCATTATGTCTTTAGCACTTACCATTGTAGTCATTATGTCTTTAGCACTTACCAATGTAGTCATTATGTCTTTAATACTTACCATTGAAGTCATTATGTCTTTAGCACTTACCATTGTAGTCATTATGTCCTTACCATTGTAGTCATTGTCTTTAAGACTTACCATTATATTCATTATGTCTTTAATACTTACCATTGTCATCATTGTGTCTTTAACACCTACCATTGTAGTCATTATGTCTTTAATACTTACCATTGTTTGTCTTCAAATACTTACCATTGTAGTCATTATGTCTTTAATACTTACCATTGTAGTCATTATGTCTTTAACACTTACCATTGTAGTCATTATGTCTTTAACACTTACCATTGTAGTCATTATATCTTTAATACTTACCAATGTAGTCATTATATCTTTAACGCTTACCATTGTAGTCATTATGTCTTTAGCACTTACCATTGTAGTCATTATATCTTTAACACTTACCATTGTAGTCATTATGTCTTTAACACTTACCATTGTAGTCATTATGTCTTTAATATTTACCATTGTAGTCATTATGTCTTTAATACTTACCATTGTTGTCATTATATCTTTACAACTTCGTCATCATCAGTTGCCATCTGTGATCTCCACAACGAAGGTTGGCTGTAATGGATCTCCAACGTCTTCTGTCTCTTGTCTTGATGGTGCACTCTGACAGACTCTTTCCTGTCCATCTCTTGATGTTGTCTTCCCACTTATAGCGCTGTCTTCCCCTTGCACGTTTGCCTTCAACTCTCCCTTCTGTTATGGTCTTCTGCAAGGTGTTATGCCTTTTTATGTGGCCAAAGTATTTTAGCTGTCGAACTTTGACCTCCCTCATTAGTTCTCTTTTCATACCTAGATTTTCTAGGACCTGCTTATTTGTTTTCATCTCTTTCCATGAGATACGCCCCATTCTTCTATATATCCACATTTCAAGAGCCTCAATTCTTTCTTCCAAATGCTTATTCATCGCCATGTTTCTGCACCATACAGAAATGCAGAATATAATAATAATAAATTCTTTAAGCGCCAAACACGGCGCATAAGGCAGAAACCAGTGCTCTCCAGGTTGTTCGTTGTGACGCCACTCCTCTTAGCTCTTGCACATTATTTAGGCCCAACGTTCTTCCTTCTCTTATTATTGTTCTTCTGAGTGTTTCTTTTGGTCTTCCTTTTTTTCCGCTTACCCTCAGGAACCCAAGTGAGCGCCTGTAGTGGTATTCTGTTGTTTTGCATTCGTAGGACATGACCGATATATGACCATCGTTCTTTTCACTTATATAGTCGGAGACATATTTCTGCCTAGAGGTCTTCTACTTATTTGTCGATTAGTCCTTGAATTCTTTCCAAACTGATGTTCATGAGTTTTCTAAGACATTTGTTCTCGAATGTATTCAGCTTGTTTACTCCACAATGATTTTGTTATTTTCCAACTCTCACAGCCGTATGTTACACACTGAGATAAACATGTGACATTAAACAGACGAAGCTTGGTATGTATATTCAATGATCGTTAATTTCCAAATGTTAGATAATTCTATTGAAGGCGCTAGCTGCCAAAGCAATTCTAGTATGGATTTCTCTTGTTGTGTCACCATCCTGAGTCATTTTACTGCCTAAATAATTGAAACTTTCAACTTTCTGTAGTTTTTCCCCGTTCAAGATGATATCAAAGGTCTCGTTAGAAAAGTTCATAGCTTTAGTTTTAGAGGCATTTATTTGGAGACCAATTTTAACCGAGAGATGACACAAATTATTTATTGCTTCTTGGGATTGTCTTGGTGTTGAACTTAAGAATGCTACATCATCTGCGAAATCCAGGTCCCCCAGGAATTTTCCATTTGTCCATTTTATACCCAATTGTTCATTGTGGGTATAGAGATTTTTTCTCATAACCCAATCAATAGCTATTCCAAAAAGTAGTGGTGACATAATATCAGCCTTGTTTTTACCCCTGTTTCTTACTGTAAACCATACTGTATTCAACTTATTTTGTTCTAACAAAAAACAACATCTTTGCATTGTTCATAAAGCGCTTTGATAATAATAACAAAGCGCTATATTGACAATGCAAGGATGTTTGTGTTTAGATACCAAATAACGGGGAATACAGAATGGTTTACAGTAGAAACAGGGGTGAAACAAGGCTGTATTATGTCACCACTACTTTTTGGAATAGCTATTGATTGGGTTATGAGAAACTATACCCACAATGAAAAATTGGGTTTAAAATGGACAAATGGAAAATTCCTGGGGGACCTGGATTTCGCAGATGATGTAGCATTCTTAAGTTCAACACCAAGACAATCCCAAGAAGCAATAAATAATTTGTGTCCATCTCCCAGGTTAATAATTGGTTCACCAAATAACCTGCCTCTTAAACACGAATTGCTAAGAACTTTTCTATCACCGAAGACCATTTGATAATCAATCTTGATCGGGGAACGGAGGAAAAAAACTACAGAAAGTTTACACAAAGTTTCAATTATTTAGCAGCTAAAATGACTTCAGGCTGGCGCGTGACACAGACACATGACGAAAATCCCATACTAGAAACGTTGCTTTGAGTGCATGCTAGCGCCTTCAATATGATTATCTAAACATTTGGAAATTTACGATCACTTGAATCATACATACCCAAGGACTTCGTCTGTTTTAATTTCAAAATGTTTTATCTCAGTGTTAACATACGGCTGTGAGAGTTGGAAAATAACAAAATCATTGGAGAACAAGCTGAAAACATTCGAGATCAAATGTCTTAGAAAACTCATGAACATCAGTTGGAAAGAATTCAAGACTAATCGACAAATAAGAGAAGACTCTAGGCAGAAATATGTCTCCGACTATTATATAAGGAAAAGAGACGATGGTCATATATCGGTCATGTCCTACGAATGCAAAACAACAGAATACCACTACAGGCGCTCACTTGGGTTCCTGAGGGTAAGAGGAAAAAAGGGATAGACCAAAGAAAACCACTCAGAAGGAACAATCAATAAGTAGAGAGAAGGAAGGAACGTTGGGCCGCTAAATAATGTGCATGAGCTAAGAAGGAGTGCGGCGTCCTCACAACGAACAAACCTGAGCTAGAGGCACTGGTTTCCCTGCACTTACTGCGCCGTGTTTGGCGCTTAAAGAATTTATTATTATTATATTCTGCATTTCTGTATGGTGCAGAAACATGGCGATGAATAAGCATTTGGAAGAAAGAATTGAGGCTCTTGAAATGTGGATATATAGAAGAATGGGGTGTATCTCATGGAAAGAGATGAAAACAAATAAGCAGGTCCTAGAAAATCTAGGTATGAAAAGAGAACTAATGAGGGAGGTCAAAGTTCGACAGCTAAAATACTTTGGCCACATAAAAAGGCATAACACCTTGCAGAAGACCATAACAGAAGGGAGAGTTGAAGGCAAACGTGCAAGGGGAAGACAGCGCTATAAGTGGGACTTGGGGAAGGAACAACAATCAAGAGCATGGACAGGAAAGAGTCTATCAGAGTGCACCACCAAGACAAGAGACAGAAGACGTGGGAGATCCAGTACAGCCAACCTTCGTTGTGGAGATCACAGATGGCAACCTGATGATGACGAAGTTGTAAAGATAATAATGACAACAATGGTCTAAGTATTTAAAGACATAATGACTACAATGGTAAATGATTAAAAGACATATTACTACAATGGTAAGTGTTAAAGGACATAATGACTACACAATGGTAAGTGTTAAAGATATATGGACTACAATGGGTAAGTGCTAAAGGACATACATGACTTACAATGGTAAGCGTTAAAGATATAATGACTACATTGGTAAAGTATTAAAGATATAATGACTTACAATGGTAAGTGTTTAAAGACATAATGGACGTTAAACAATGATGTAAGTGTTAAAGACATAATGACTACAATGGTAAGTATTAAAGACATAATGACTTACAATGGTAAGCTATATTGAAGACACAACAATGGTAAAAGTAATTTAAATGGTAAGTATGGACATAATGACTTAAAGACAATGGTAGGTGTTGTTAAAGACACAATGATGACAATGGTAAGTATTAAAGGACATAATGAATATAATGGTAAATTCTTAAAGAGACAATGACTACAATGGTAAGGACATAATGACTACAATGGTAAGTGCTAAAGACATAATGACTTCAATGGTAAGTATTAAAGACATAATGACTACATTGGTAAGTGCTAAAGACATAATGACTACAATGGTAAGTGCTAAAGACATAATGACTACAATGGTAAGTATTAAAGACATAATGACTACAATGGTAAGTCTTAAAGACATAATGACTACAATGGTAAGTGCTAAAGACATAATGATTACAATGGTAAGTGGTAAAGACATAATGACTGCAATGGTAAGTGCTAAAGACATAATGACTACAATGGTAAGTGCTAAGACATAATGACTACATTGGTAAGTATTAAAGACATAATGACTACAATGGTAAGTGCTAAAGACATAATGACTACAATGGTAAGTGCTAAAGACATAATGACTACAATGGTTAGTAGTAAAGACATAATGACTACAATGGTAAGTGCTAAAGACATAATGACTACAATGGTAAGTGCTAAAGACATAATGACTACAATGGTTAGTATTAAAGACATAATGACTACAGTGGTTAGTATTAAAGACATAATGACCACAATGGTAAGTGCTAAAAACATAATGACTACAATGGTAAGTATTAAAGACATAATGACTACAATGGTAAGTCTTAAAGACAATGACTACAATGGTAAGTGCTAAAGACATAATGACTTCAATGGTAAGTATTAAAGACATAATGACTACAATGGTAAGTCTTAAAGACATAATTACTACTACGGTAAGTGGTAAGGACATAGCCTAATGACTACAATGGTAAATTTTAAAGACATGGCTACAGTGGAAAGTGTTCAATGGTTGAAATGAAGAGCAGTAGGTGTTCGATGCGGCCTTAAAAAATAATTCACAAACGCAGTAACAAGGGGTAAGGGTTAGGCCTAGGCCTAATACTAACACTAACTATGTTGGCGAATTATTTGGATGACATTTAAAAACACGACTCACGGTTCTTCGTTTCAACCGCGTTCAAGACACAATGACTACATTAATAATAATTAAAACAATAGGCCTATTTGTTATAATAATAATATTAAAGTATTTACCATGTAAATCGTCTCCTCTGTAAGTCACAAGCACGCATTTATTGTGGAGTGTTCGAATTTCTATCCCTAAATTTCGTACGGTCGAGCACAACCGTATTCCTATTTTCAGAAATGGGCTATGATCCTCACACGTGTGTGTTTTGACACAACTAAACTGTCCCTCTATAACCATAACGCAGTTAACTATGCCTCAGAAATTAGGCCTTAGAATAACTGTAACTATTTTTTCCTGACACCTACACCACAAACTGCGATCTTTATTCACAAAGGCAAGAGCAGAGAGCTAGGTCTTAGTTTCTGCGTGTATCCTTAATGGATAATAAAAGACACAGCTTGTTACACATTTCACCCTCGCTTTGCGCAACTCGTGTTGGGCTGGATGCACGAATACCGCTTGTGTATGTCGGTGCATACACGGCGGACAACGAACGGCCTTTGCGGATTGGCTAAAATACACGAAAGAAGTAGGTGAAAATTATACTTTAAGGGAATATCCATTCCTAGTTAATCATTTTAATTTAAATGTTCAAAAAATTCTATGCACGAGGTCTTGTAAGTTATTTTACATGCGTTCTAATATAACCGACGATCTTGTGGTGTTACGGAGTGCACCTCGCCAAAACGAGGTATAATCTTAACAAAATATTTACCAAACTACAATGTCTGTTATATTTTGTTCTGTGCCCCAGTATAAACAGTGGACTTTGTGTCTAGGTTGAATGTGACGCACCTCGCAAAAACTTCTAGGGGAAAATAATTAATTAGCATTGAGAAGGAAGAATCTGAAAAGATCAGCGACTCATAATGTGGGGCAGCAAAGCGTGTGTCGCGGTAATGGCGATTTAAGGCATAGACAAAGATAAAGACTGACCACAACGGGGGAGATCGGGACTTCAAATTAATGTATGTTAGTGGCAGCAAAGAATCAAGGTGAAAAAGGAAGAGCTATGAAGGTAACACTTAGTTCCCTGGGAAGGACTGTGTATAAAGCTGTAGGGAAGGGGGGTAACTAATCTAATGAGTAAAGAAGTTCATAATTAAAGCCTGAGGTTGGAGCCGCGCTAGCGTAGTGGTTACAACACCGCTCTGGCGACCGGGTGATACAGGATCAAACCCGGGCGACGGCATTTGAGGATTTTTCGTCGACCGGGATTTGGACTGGATTAACTCGAGACCTGGCGAGAACATTTGAAAGAGTGTCGTCGACCAGGGACTGGCGGCTCCTGAGCCGACCCAGCTGCAATGGGTACCTCCGAAATCGGCGAGTATTTGCCTGAATGGCGAGGGACACCTGTCTCTGTACAAGAAATAAAGGGATACTCACGTAAAATCAATGTCAGGTTAGACATAAATAATAACCTGAGATTTCGCCTCGAGTGTTAGCGGGCGTACGAAAAAAAAAAAAAAAAAAAAAAAAAAAAAAGCCTGAGGAAATGTAGCATTCTGATAAAGGCCATCTTAAAACTGGAAGGAGAAACTGTCACGGGTTGCCTTCCTTTAGCTCTGCGGTAGGGGTCCAACAGTGGCCAAAACTCAAGATGATCTAATGTGGGTCTTCAATAGTGTCTACCTTTGCACAAGATTACTCTTGGCAGAGTTGTAGATAGAAGGATAATGATGCTTCTACCTCAAGGTAGTATCCACAAGATATTCAGAAAAGCGAGAACAATGCTGCATTGGCTGAGCACTTTAACTCTAGGATCTGCCGACAACTTTTGTGAAGGATTATGTAATCTTATAATAGCTCGTTCAAGCCCCCAGCTGAGTTAATTCATCGAATTTCCTCTTATAGTAGCTCTGATTGAGTGTATTTAAGAAATTGTGTGAGACATGCGGATACAACACATTCAAAATGATTAAATCAACTGTAAATTTGGATAGATGTAAAAAACAAATTTAATAATCAATTAGGTTTTAACTATTATTAAAAACTGAATATTTTAACACCCCCTTTAACATAAATTGGTCATCATCCTATGATGTTAATGGGGAATTATATAAGGGGAAGTTTTAACTTGGCAGATTTTATTTTGAACTACTTAGCTGTCAATGAGGTTTTCTGCTCCCGCATGGTGTTTTTGGTTCTTTGCAGATAGAATGACTGGATTGCTCACGTTCCTGGTCAAGATTTAATAGTTGCAGCACGTTCCAAAGTAGAATCAGGAGTGAACTGTAAAGCTGGTCCCGCGTCTCTAAGACCCGTCTGGTGATGGTGTCTAGCGTCGACATCAGGCCACTTATACCCTCACTTGTTCCAGAAATAGTACCTTCAAATGGTACCACTAACTAGTGTGGCAAAATAAGAGAAACGAATACACTCTGAGTATTGAGTTTCCCGACACAAACTTATTTGTTCACCCCCCCCCCCTTCCTATTCCACCCATCCCATCTATCTCACAACTTTTACCCTCTCTGAGAATTAATCTTAATCCCAGTGGGCGAAAAACTATCTTCACATTTAAAATGAATAGTTTTATATTTAACTTTAGTTGAAAATGTTAACAATCTAGTTTGAATATGTTTACATTTTCATCGGTTGAAAATGTTGAAACTTTCATTACTTTTAGAGTGAATATGTTTTACATTTACACTTGTTGAAAAGGTTATAATACAATAACACGTATGTATATTCATTTCTTTTCATCATTCCCTTCCTGCTCCATATGGAACTTGGGACTACCTCTGCTATTGGGTTCTTTATAAGTGTAAGACTCCCAATAAAGCAGTCACCAGTCCTGGCAGCGGTGGTTCATGAAATCATCATTCTATATGCTGAGATTGCCAACCTCAAAGGACTTGGACATCCACCAAACAATTTTCACATATTAATCTTCACTATGTCTGAAGTGGTAACTTGCCACCCTTATCGACACCTGGTATTAAAGTGTAAGATGTAGGTGTCTTCTCTGATTTAGGATGTTGCTGTGTATGTGGTAGTGGAACAGTTCACAGGGTTATCACACAGGCAACATGACGTGTAGAGTCATAGAAAGGGTAACTTCGTTGTATAAGTTTCTTCCATTTATTGCACGCCACAAAACAGTCATGATACTTATGACATCAACATAGTTAACGAGTTCAGCAAGATGATATGGCACATTGAAAACAATTTCTGTAGTCAGCAATGACAGCTGTTGTATATATGCGTCATAAGACATCACAGTTCAATAGATTCAGAAATTCATAAATCATAGAGTTCTAGTTCGTGAAGCTGTATAAATAATAATAATTTCTATAACTTCTGCAACAGTGTCAGCTACAGATCTTCAATGTTCATAAACAATAATAAATGCTCCCATTCTGATGCTAGCAGATCAGTTGTATACAATAAGTCCGTTTACTGTCTGCACGTGAATAGCATACATGGGCTACAGGTCAGCTCGACCTTTATAATGTTCCTAAGTCTAACCATCTGACTTGGACGTGATCTCTGATATAACGAATCCTGGAACACAGACAATAGTCTTGTTGGTCTAGAGCGACCCATATATATTTAACTAGTTCAGGTATAAAGATACCGGTGACTTAATCCTAGTCAAAGTACCTCTCCATTTTGCATCACACAGGCGAGCAAATAGGCGACAAAATGACGAACCTCTAGATGATAGCATAAAGTTCGATACAAGAGGAATTACCTTATTTCGGAAAATCAACCATGAACATATGCCTCCAGGCAGGCGTGAATAATACTGGGAAATAGTCTAGTTAGCTAACTAACTCACAAAGACATGTATTTCCCTCAGAAAATCGCAAGACGCAGTCGCGTCTGCTCGCTTCTTAAACCATTTCTAAACTCCCGAACTGGGCGGAACACACAGAACGAACTCCCAGCTTTTGACATGCGCAGAACGACAATCTCTGAGTTGCCGTTCACAATAAGACGATTCTAAGAACATTCGAGATAAAAGTCTTACACAGTCGCGCCTTTTATGGTCATGAAAAGAAGCGTTAAGAAAGGTTTCAGACATCTACCATAGTTGACTGGTACTACCAAATAAGGAGATGTGGTCACGCTTCGTTCAAGAAATTATAGACCGAACGTGTCTCTATACAAGAGAAGGCAAACTCCTAAAAAATTGTAGTTTCGATAACTCGGATTATGTCCCTTTGACCATAGAAAACATAATACACACTTCAGTCAAAAAAATGATCATACATATGAAAAATGTTTATACAAACGAAAAATAATAATGATCCGTGCGTAACATTACCGCACCCTCCCTGGAAAAAAAAAAAATGAAACATTTTTTTTTTTTTAAATCCTGGAGCCGGAAAAAATCTAGGCTCCTAACGCACGTATGATGCGTGGATATATACCTAAAAAATTAGCTCAACGCATGGAGCGACACTGAGATCATATCTCAGATCCTTAGAGAAAAAATTTATCTAAGTATACGCTGATATATTCCAGGAAGGTGCCACCAACACACGCCACAATGATGGCAACAACATAATGACAATCAAATTATTCTCATACCAATATATGAAATTAAATATATTATGTGTTATCATACAATGTGTTGCAAATAGCGGTGTAATTTACTAATATACCGCACTATATTATTACATTATATAAAGTAACAGTAATTAATAAGTAATACAAAAAAAAGAAGATGTGGACATCATCCGCTCCCAATGTAGGACAGGACTTGATATCCTCAAAGTTCCACAATGGACATAAACTCGCAGACTTCAATGATGTGCTGCGAAAATATCAATAACACAAATCTTAAAGACAACTGGTAAATTTCTTAATACAATCCTGAAAATAATTTATTTAAATGTGGCCGAGTGATCTTTTGGCCCGTATATCACTAACTAAGCCTTCTTAAATAATTACATGGTACAATGTTATAAATTTCCCTCAAAAAAAAAAGTGAGACAAAATCTACTAACATGTCATTATAACATTGGACTGTATATCAGGAAATATATATATATGACAGAAGAATCATGTGGAATCGTGTGGACATCTGGACAGAATGTCTGCCATTACATTATCCGAACCACGGATAGCTCGAACCGAGAAATGAAATGGTTGAAGAGCTATGGCATAACGAGTGGACCTCGAGCTCTTCAAGTTTTTGCTCTGAATAGCAGTAAGCGCTTTCTGGTCGGTTTCCACAATGAAATGTGCGCCTAGAAGAAATCTTTGTAACTTCAGAATAGACCATACCATAGCCAATAACTCACGGTCTAAAACCGAGTAATTCTTTTCTGCAGCGTTTAATTTCCTAGAGATATACATCACCGGATGCAAAGTATCAGAATACTCCTGCATTAGTGCTGCCCCAATCCCTGTTGACGAGGCGTCACTTCGAAGAACAAAAGTCTTCTCAATAGTAGGTAACTTAAGAATAGGTGGAGATGAAAATAGGGCTTTAACCTGGTCCAATGAGGATTGACATTCTTTAGACCAGCGGATCAGATTAGGCGACCGCTTTCTTCAATAAAGTAGAAAGCGGTGCCATAATGGAGGACAGATTCGGAATGAATCGTCCGTAGAATTGAATCAAACCTAATAGACTCCTTACTTGTTTCTTCGTCTTAGGGACCGAAATGTTAAGTATTTTTGAAACATTGTGGTCCTCTGTCTTTAAAAGACCATGACCAACCCGATGACCTAGGAAAGAAATCTCGCTAAATCCTATAAAGGCTTTAGAGGGTTTTGCAGTCAAGTTATACTCGCGAAGAGTAGACAGTAATTCGTATAAACCCAAATAATGATCTTCCCAAGAATCACTGAATAGACAGATATCATCTAGGTATGCTATGACATCTGTACGATATGCGAGAATTCGCCGCATCATGCGTACGAATGTAGCAGGGGCGTTCATAAGACCAAAAGGCATGAAATTCCATTGGAATAAACCCCTAGGTGTAGAAAAAGCTGTAAAAGGTTTGGCACGTTCAGTTAGCGGGACTTGCCAATAACCTTTAGACAAATCTAGTTTGGTAAAGAATCTAGAATTAGAAAGTTTATTGAGTAGCTCTTCTAATGAAGGCATAGGTTCAGCATCGAACTTCGTAACTTGGTTCAATTTGCGATAATCTACGCAAATGCGAATGTTATTATCCTTCTTTCGAACAATAACCATAGACGAAGAGTATGCTGAAGTGGATGGTTCAATGATTTCCAAACGTATCATTTCATCCAATTCTTTTTCGACTTGAGACTGGAAATGGATAGGTATTGGATATGGTCTGACTCTGATAGGATTGTGATCAGTTAGCACAATGTCATGTTCTATGACATGTGTGTGTCCCGGGATGTCTGTAAGAACATCCTGAAATGTTTGCAACATCGAAGAAACTTGTCGATGTTCCTCAGCGGAAAGATTTGGAGAAACGGTCACGTTTTTCCAAGATTCCGTAGAATAAAGTGGGACCATAGAAAGAGGAAGATTGACATCAGAAAAAGTAGTTTCCTCATCCTGTATAACTGACAGTGATGAGTACTGACCATGAGTTGCTTGTGAATTGTCCGTAGCCTGGAAAATAGGCTGCAAATAGTCAGGTCTTTCATAAAATTCCGTGAGCATATTTATGTGGAAAGTTTTATGCTTTCCATCAATATCGACAACATAGTCGACATCAGAAATTTTGGAGACTATTGCATATGGACCTTCCATGCAATTAGAAGTCTGTTCTCCCTTGAAGGAAGTAGAACGAGAGCTTTGTCACCTGGACAAAGTTGTCGTAGACATCTATTCTTATTTGCAAACTGCCTTGCCTTTTCTTTAGCAAATTCTGAAGACGAAGTTGCTAGTTTGCATGCCTCGATGATCTTTTGCCTAAGAGCAATGACGTACTCATAAGAAGATTGAGTCTCATCGCTAATATTATCGGCAGTGATTAGATCGTGAAGTAAAGACATAGGGCCGCGCGGTTGCGCGCCAAAGACAAGTTCAAAAGGGGAAAACCCCGTATGTTCATTGGGGACCTCTCTATACGCAAAGAGAGCCGCGGGTAAGACCCTGTCCCAATCCTGAGGATGATCCTCAGTTATTTTACCAAGTAAAGTTTTCAGAGTCCTATTTAAACGTTCGACCAACCCATTAGACATTGGGTGATAGATACTGCTGAGAGACCTTTTAATGTGTAGCATAGACATTACCTGTGACATAGTGTCTGATATAAGTTGAGTGCCATGGTCTGACAATATTTCTCCGGGAAAACCCAAGCGAGAAAATATCAGCCAAAGAGCGTCTGCGATATCAGCAGTTGAGATGCTCTTGAGAGGTATTGCCTCTGGCCAACGTGTGCACATATCGACACATGTAAGGATAAATTGATGTCCTCTAGCCGACTTAATTCTAAAAGGACCGATAATATCTATTGCCATTTTTTGAAAAGGGCGAATAGGAATGTCAGCAGCCTGGATAGGCGCAGCATGTCGTGGTCCTTTAGATTTGACCTCCTGACATACTTTGCAAGAGCGACAGTACATTCGTATGTCCTTGCTCACAAATGGCCAAAAGAAAGCCGCAAGAACCCTCGACTTTGTACGGGAAAAACCCATATGTCCAGCACATTGCGAGTCATGAGCATGTTGCAATATTTGCAATCTCATGCTCTTAGGCACAAGAATTTGTGAATGAGTGGACGTAGTCGAGTCTTGTACCATACGTACAAGTACGCCGTTCTTCATAGAAATCCAAGATTTCCTATTAGTGTTCTGATTAGGATCACCTTTTTTTGCTAGAATGAAGAATTTTTGTAAAGAAGGATCTTCTTCTTGCAATTTGATAAATGAGTCACGTGTAATAGTCAAGTGACTATCTTGGTCATTTACTTCATCATTATTAGTTAATGAAGTTTGAGGTGGATCCAGAGCATGTGCTCTTGTGACCACCGCATTGGTAGCTTCAATGTTTTGCTCTTCCCAAACAGCAATCTGCTGTGGGGTACATTCCCTAACTCCGTGAATACGACCAATAATAAGGTCCGCAATAGGGTTTGGAAGTAGACACGCGTGGACCTCTCCCGTGAAGAAAGGAGTAGCAATGTGTATTATAGCAGTAGGATACTTTTCTAACGTGCCACCAAATGTGACACATTTGATGACTTTTCTGTAGCACAGGATGGATCTACAAGAGATTGCCTAACGCCGACAGTAGTACATCCAGAATCAAACAACACTGAGACTGGATTACTATTTACTAGCCCCTTATGTAATATAAGAGAACCTCTCCCATCATGAGCAACATTAGCAGGAAGAGCGGGCAAAGGATGACCACAGCTTAGAGTACTAACGGTTTTCGGATCAAATAAAGTACTGCATTGGATACATTTATTTGCCCTACCAAAATCAAAAGATGAGCATCCGATAGCATTATGGTCTTTATCATTATTAACCTGTTTATCTGCTCCCTGAGATTCTTGTTGAACAGAGTTTGTCTGTTGATATCTTTTTCTCTTATGTTGCGATCTACCGCGACCATTATTGCCTCTGCAATTATCATTAAAGTCCCTACTGTAATTTTTTATCCTGGTTTGAGTTCCAGTTTCCATAACTGTCATTACTATCTCTATGCTGTTGAGAACCTCTATTATCTTGGTATTGAGGTCTCTGCATAAAATATTTCCCTCTATACCGATTACCTTTGTGAAAATTTCTAAAGTTAACCGGAGTAGAATAACGTGTAGTATTAGGTTGTCTCCAGTTCTGGGAAGAAGAATCACCCTGGAATTGATCACTATGGTTCTGGGCATAATTACGATTACTCTTTTTATTGAAATTTTTCTGGCTACCCTGAAATTTACGCATAAAATTTGGGCCATAAGGTGCTGCCGAAGCAACTGGCAGACCTTCTTTCACCTTAGAGTTACTAATGGTTATGTGCGGATGCGCAGTAACATACTGGCTACAGTATTCTCCATTTCTTTTATGTTTTTAGGCTTACGCTCATGAAGAAAAGATAGAAAAGCTTCATTAACAGAAGACATAACCTTATCTCTAAGTAGTAAATCCATAAGAGCTTCAAATGTATTTTCTGTCTTAGACAACTCAACCCATCGTAAAAAAGTAAGACGGATGCCTGAGATGAATTCAGAGAATTCAACTCCAGTTTCTGGTAACATGGTTTTAAATTTAAGACGATATCCGTCCTCGTTAAGTTGGTACTTCTTTAACAATGCCGCCCTGACAACCTCATAGTTGTTTTTGTCAGGCACATCTACCATACTCAACAAAGTCAAAGCATCACCTCTAAGTATCTTGGACAGATGATACACATATAATGTTTTATCTATATTATGCACATTACATGCACTTTCAAATCTATCTAGATAAAATGTTATATCATCGATTGAGGGATTAAATGCTGGTAGATTAAGCTTGAAATCCTTAGCATTAGTCTTATTTGACACCTTATTTGCATCATTAGCATTACCAGTGTTCAATAACTTTAACTTCTCTAACTCTAAAGCTAAGACTTTTTCATCATGTTCCATTTTTTGCTTTTCTCTCATCAGCCTCTCTTTGTAACCTTCTTTCTTCAGCCTCAGCCTGTAACTTTCTTTCTTCAGCCTGGGCCTGTAACTTTCTTTCTTCAGCCTGGGCCTGTAACTTTCTTTCTTCAGCCTGGGCCTGTAACTTTCTTTCTTCAGCCTGGGCCTGTAACTTTTTTTCTTCAGCCTCTATTTCAAGTCTCTTATTTTCAGCTTCTTTTTCAAGTCTCTTATTTTCAGCTTCTTTTTCAAGTCTCTTATTTTCAGCTTCTTTTTCAAGTCTCTTATTTTCATTTGAAATCTTTTTTCCTCCACCTGCATCTGCAGTTTCTTTTGTTCTATTTCAGCCTCTATTCTCTTTTGTTCAGTTTGTTCTTTCATTTTCTTTTCTTCCGACTTCAATGCCTTGGCATATTGAACAGTCGCAAATTCTTCCAACTTATCACCTGTCTTCCCAAGGGCTTTACCCTGCTCAATAAAGTACTCAAATGTAGACATGATGTCTAAAATGTGAGTACAGAACCTGAAATAATTAATTATCTTATTTCAATGTTAAATAGCAACAAGACTTAATAAAGTTCTTGTATAATCTCTATGTTGAACCCAATCTCTGTGGGAAACAGGAGTTGACACCAACTTGTATTATCAAATGTATAATAATATCACAAGTCACCTCTTAATCATCAGTGCACTACCCAAATCAGTGCATAACCATCAGTTATTTATCATAACTGCACTACAATAGTGCATAAGCAAAAAACCACCAGTTTGTTATGATAAGTGCACTATAGACCAATAGTGCATGAGCATATATTAACAATAGTGAAAGCTAACTATGCAAGAACTATGTAAACAATAACAAGACAATGTAAACAATAACAAAGGTCACCAACAATGTAAACAATAACAAAGATCAAAGTCAATGTAAACAACAACAAAGATCAGAGTCAATGTAAACAACAACAAAGATCAGAGTCAATGTAAACAATAACAAAGATCAGAGTCAATGTAAACAATCAACAAAGATCAAAGTCAATGTAAACAACAACAAAGATCAAACAATACGAAAACATTCGCATAAGTCAAATACACAAACAGCAAAACTAAAAAGAAATATGCGAAGATATGACTAACAAATGACGCTACAGTGTATACACAAAAATATACGTAAAGAACTGAATAATAGCAAAGGGGAGACCTACAAATACAAACAATCGAAATCGAAACTAAAAAACACAAAGAAAGAGAGAAAAGAAAAAAGAAAAAAAAAAAATATATATATATACAAGAAACAAAAATAAAGCACAACTCGTCACAACTAAACAGATATAGCAACGATTGTCGCTAGCAAATTTCACTGTAGGAAATTCGCACAGTCCCTAACGAAAACGCTAACAGTAGAACCTCTGTGACGTGGTATCTTCTACTGCAAGACTCCGCCCAACCGAGAAAACCCGCTGAAATATAAACATATAAATATACAAATAACAAATAACATATAACATATAAACATGTATCATGAAAACAATAGGAGAAAGTGTGAAAGTACAGAAGGCTCAGTTAGAACATAAGGGCACAGTTCACAAACAAAACAGGCCACTTAACTTCTATAAATCCAGCGTCAGCACGGTGCAGAACAGGATGTAATCAGCATTCTGAGGATAATGATCCAACGTTGATTAACTTCTGCTCCCATAAACAGCCATGACGAAGGAAAAGAGCTTCTAATACTGCAACAGTTGTTACGGCACTTGACCTTCTGAATCTTCTAAATTGATTTAACCGGCACTTGACCTTCTGAACCCGCAACAGTACCCCTGAGACCGGAACAGTTGTTACGGCACTTGTCCTTCTTTTCACCAGATCAGGAAATCCATTCGCTCGGTACTTGTCCTTCTAATTTTACATAAACTTCAATATTGCCGAGCAGCGCCGGGTAGTTTCAAAATCAGCAACTGTCAGAAAATCCGGATACTTTCAATAAAATTTCTTGTAAGGTGGTAGTTGATGCTGTAGTTGTATCTAGTATGATGATGATGTCTGGGTTTGCTGACCCCCTTGATAGCTGGAATCAGAGTGAACCATCCTATGGCCACCAAAAATGATATGGTGCGCCCAAAATATCAGATGATAGAACCAGCTCTGGCCACCAAAAATGATAAGGGTGGATTTGAGCTGAAGTGGTAACTTGCCACCCTTATCGACACCTGGTATTAAAGTGTAAGATGTAGGTGTCTTCTCTGATTTAGGATGTTGCTGTGTATGTGGTAGTGGAACAGTTCACAGGGTTATCACACAGGCAACATGACGTGTAGAGTCATAGAAAGGGTAACTTCGTTGTATAAGTTTCTTCCATTTATTGCACGCCACAAAACAGTCATGATACTTATGACATCAACATAGTTAACGAGTTCAGCAAGATGATATGGCACATTGAAAACAATTTCTGTAGTCAGCAATGACAGCTGTTGTATATATGCGTCATAAGACATCACAGTTCAATAGATTCAGAAATTCATAAATCATAGAGTTCTAGTTCGTGAAGCTGTATAAATAATAATAATTTCTATAACTTCTGCAACAGTGTCAGCTACAGATCTTCAATGTTCATAAACAATAATAAATGCTCCCATTCTGATGCTAGCAGATCAGTTGTATACAATAAGTCCGTTCACTGTCTGCACGTGAATAGCATACATGGGCTACAGGTCAGCTCGACCTTTATAATGTTCCTAAGTCTAACCATCTGACTTGGACGTGATCTCTGATATAACGAATCCTGGAACACAGACAATAGTCTTGTTGGTCTAGAGCGACCCATATATATTTAACTAGTTCAGGTATAAAGCTACCGGTGACTTAATCCTAGTCAAAGTACCTCTCCATTTTGCATCACACAGGCGAGCAAATAGGCGACAAAATGACGAACCTCTAGATGATAGCATAAAGTTCGATACAAGAGGAATTACCTTATTTCGGAAAATCAACCATGAACATATGCCTCCAGGCAGGCGTGAATAATACTGGGAAATAGTCTAGTTAGCTAACTAACTCACAAAGACACTGTATTTCCCTCAGAGAATCACAAGACGCAGGTCGCGTCTGCTCGCTTCTTAAACCATTTCTAAACTCCCGAACTGGGCGGAACACACAGAACGAACTCCCAGCTTTTGACATGCGCAGAACGACAATCTCTGAGTTGCCGTTCACAATAAGACGATTCTAAGAACATTCGAGATAAAAGTCTTACACAGTCGCGCCTTTTATGGTCATGAAAAGAAGCGTTAAGAAAGGTTTCAGACATCTACCATAGTTGACTGGTACTACCAAATAAGGAGATGTGGTCACGCTTCGTTCAAGAAATTATAGACCGAACGTGTCTCTATACAAGAGAAGGCAAACTCCTAAAAAATTGTAGTTTCGATAACTCGGATTATGTCCCTTTGACCATAGAAAACATAATACACACTTCAGTCAAAAAAATGATCATACATATGAAAAATGTTTATACAAACGAAAAATAATAATGATCCGTGCGTAACACCTGTCTTCCCTCGCATTTGTTTGTTACGATGCTAAGCAGGGCACCAATCGGAAGAGGTTTGTGCCTTCATTCCGAGTGACTGCCAATCGTTTCAACCATGTGTGTTTTGTGGGGTAATTAAAGTTATTTTCTCATATAAATTTCTGCGCGTTACTCCAGAGGTCATGTCTCCAAAATATGGAATGAAAACATCCGATCTTCTCTCGGCAACGCATACAAATATCTTCTTACATCTGTCCGGACTATTACAACATTTCCGCTCAGGTGTGTCCGACTGATATGTGCGTGTCTGTAATCTGTTTACAGACGGGTAATTTATCGCCCGGCACGCCTTAGGTAAACCCAACGCACGGTCGCTGACCGGCCCATCTGGGTTCATACGAATTATCACTGAGAGGAGTGTAAGATGATATGAAAGTACAAAATATCTGCTTGATAGCAGAGAAAGAACATGTGCCGACCACAGAAATTTAGTACACATAAAATGTAACTAAAGACTGCCGGAGAGGAAAAGAGATCGACCCAATGATTCTGTGACAGAAACCTAAATATCATTACACTTATCATTACCGGTAAACGCCTTCAATATACGCATGCCAAGTCCTTTTGTCCTATATCAAATGGAACTGTGTAAGAATAACCATGCAATCAGCAAATCAAACTTTGCCAAAGCAGTAGTTCACGACAAAAAAAAAAAAAGAGAAAGAAAACAAGTATAGATGACAGAAGACATCTTAAGTAAAATGGCGGAAAGAAAGAAGGCAAGAAATTTCCAGAATATAGAACACCTGACAAAGAACAACTTTTACGTGTTAACACTCAAACGAATATTGGAAAGAAGCAAAATTCAAGGACATAGAGGACATGAAAATAAAACGCAATGCAAGAAGAAATACAGAAATGATAAAATAAGAAAAAGCTTGGTCAAGTAGAGGTTCGATCCCCAGTTGAGGTGAGATTTTTTTAAACCGCAAACGGCTCCGAGGTCGATCCAGCCTCATGAATTGGGTACCAGAGCAACTCTGGGAAGGTTAAGGCGGCCGGCGTGATGCTGACCACATCCCCCCTAGTGTACCGATGGTCAAGAAAATATGTGCCTAATACCATATTCCCAATATGCCTCAATGGTGGTGTAACGGGATCCTTTACCTTTACCTTTGGCCAAGTAGGGTGCTATACCAAGAACATAATGGGGAAGCCATGTTTGACGTGAATAATATATCAGAAAAGATGTGGCGAATATTTAAGAGAACTAGTGAGCACAATAAAGGAAACAAACCGTCATCTTATATTAATGAAGGCCTAAATATTCTCATATCATAAACGGATAAAATGATAAATACCTTGAGAAAAGAAAAATCAGTAGACGTGGACAACATACAAAGTAGAAATGATATAAGCCTAAAAGACTTTGGTACAGACATGATTACGGATGTATGTAACCATAAATACAACACAGGATATATACCACCTGACCTGAAGTCACAGGTCTGCATAACTATGTCCGTAAAATACCTGGGGCACAGGAAAAGGTCAAGCTTTAGAACAATCATCCTGATGGGTCACACTATTCAAATACTGCTCAAGGTCATACAGGTGAGAATAGAAAATAAAGTAGACTATCAAGTTCGTGAAAAACAGTTTGGCTTTCGGCAGTTCAGCGGAGCAAGAGAAGTAATACTTCACACAAGAACATTCACCATCACTTTCCTTTGGGTAGTTGCACAGAATAAAAAAAAAAAAAAAAAAATGGTACAAGAACCAATGGAACAAGAGATGAGAAGTGGTCGCTGGCAATGGATAGGACACACAATAGGGAAACCTGTTGATAGCATTACAAGGTAGTGTTTGCTGTGAAACCCCCACTGTAGGAGATGTAGCGCTGGACCGACAAATACATGAAGAATTGAGCGGGAGACAGACAACGGAAATGACGAAGAACACACATCTTGAACCAACGGGCTGATCACCCGTTTGCCAGTCACTTTGATTACGGAAACAACAGCGAACGGATTGATTTGTCGTTGCCCTAAAGACGCCATTTGGCGTGATGGGAACAACGGCAAAGAAAATCTATTCGCTGTTGCCCTTAAGACGCCACTAGGCGTAATGGCCACTGACTGCTTTGCCGGTCGTTGGCTAAGGACGGAAGAAGAAGAAGAAGAAGACACATCTTGAGTTGATCATGTGACAGGTGGACTTGGCTTGTGTTTTTGATGGCCTTCGGGAGCTGTGAGGTAATATAATAATGACAATGTCAAGTCAAGAAGAACGAATGAATGAACTTTATTGTCAAAGGGTTGAGAATTGGGCGGGCAGGCCAGTCTGACATTCTGCCCTTCCTTTCTCTCATTCTTTATACTGTATACATTTGCTTTCACATTTATTGTAAGTAAAAGATTGGGAGTGGCCAAAATCGTGTTCAACAACATTTACATGGACAAAACAACAAACTGATCAGCCAAACGGATGAGAAGACCTTTAAAATTAAGAATAAATTGGAACATATTGGAACAAGTCAGGAAGTTCTCATATCATCGGCATATAATGGCAAATATAAAACGGAAACAACAAGAGGGTAATGATGGTCAAATATCATGCAACAGCATGAGAAAAATCAACAGCCAAAAATATAACTATAGTCCGTTCGGAAATTCGTGCCCACAGAAAGCGTCAATTTTCTCCACAACTGTTTGTTGTATGGACATGAATTTTTGCATGCAGTCTTAGATTTTCCATGCAGTTATTAATATATTTTTTTGTCCTTACAAAACTCATGTCATGTTCGAATTTTCTTCTTTACGTTATATAAAAAACTCTTACTGTTGTCTGGGTTAATTTTTAGTAGTTTTACAGCAAAGTTACAAGATCCGTTCAAAAATATTGTTTTTTTGTTTGAATTAGTTACTCGCGACTGTGTACAATAGGTGCGCACTCGTGCGGACATGTAGTCACTACACTAATTCAAACAAAAACAAATATTTTTGAACGGATCTTGTAACTTTCCTGTAAAACTCAGAAAAATTAAACCAGACAACGATAAGAGTTTTCTATATAACGTAAAGAAGAAAATTCGAACATGACATGAGTTTTGTAAGGACAAAAAAATATATTAATAACTGCATGGAAAATCTAAGACTGCATGCAAAAATTCATGTCCATACAACAAACAGTTTTGGAGAAAATTGACGCTTTCTGTGGGCACGAATTTCCGAACGGACTATAATACATTTTTTTTTCGTACGCCCGCTATTACTCGAGGCGAAATCTCAGGTTAGTACAGTATGTCTAACCTGAGACTGATTTTTACTTGAGCATCCCCTTTTTTCTTGTACAGAGACAGGCGAGTTAATCCAGTCTAAATCCCGGTCGACGAAAATCTTCAAATGTTCTCGCCCGGGTTTGATCCTGGGTCACCCGGTCGCCAGAAACCACTACATCAGCGCGGCTCACTAATAAATTAAATATGAGAAATCAAGTGCTGCATATATTCTTTCTTCTTGTATGGTGCACAATGAACAAGCAGTTAAAAAAAAAAACTTAATCCATTGAAATGGAAATATATGGAAGGATGGGAGATCTCACGGAAAGAGAAGAAACACACAGAAGTTACAGAAAAACTAGGAATGAGGAGAAATTTTAGGAAAACGATCTCAGTTATATCAAATATTTTGGACATTTGAAAAGACTAAACACTTTGTTGAAAGTCATGTCAGTAGGAAAAGTTGAGGGCAAACAAGCAAGAGGAATGCAGTGCTACAAGTGAGAAGATAATATTATGAGATGGACAGGAAAGAGAACATCAAAGTGCACCATCAAGACAAGAGACAGGAAAGAGAACATCAAAGTGCACCATCAAGACAAGAGACAGGAAAGAGAACATCAAAGTGCACCATCAAGACAAGAGACAGGAAAGAGAACATCAAAGTGCACCATCAAGACAAGAGACAGGAAAGAGAACATCAAAGTGCATCATCAAGACAAGAGACAGGAAAGAGAACATCAAAGTGCACCATCAAGACAAGAGACTGACGACGTTTCTATCGACCTTTGATGCGGAGATGGCAACTGGTCTGATTTGCGTGTAGTCGTGCAGAATAAAGGCACGCAGCGTTGCTAGTGCAGTCGCTATGACCTGTTATTCGCTTAGAAAACTAAAAGTAGGCCATAGATTTGTGTGTGTCTGCCAGGTTCACGCGAGGTTCGGGGGAGCCTGGGATTAGAATAACCAAGTGTGGCCTACTTTCGTCACGACTCTCACGTTGTGTGGTTATATATACGCATGCATGTGTATGCTCGTGCGCGTTTTTTGTTTTTAAATTCCCACCTCGCTCTATATTTTTTTCTTCTTTGATTTTCCTCGCTGCGTGGTTAACTGCCGTTTAAAAAAAAATTATTACTGGTGGAGATAAAAGTATCCTGTTCAACCACTGACAGTTATATATATATATATATATATACACACACACACATAGGGGATCGGCAACCCAGGATCTGTGAAGATCAACTTTGGAAACACTGAGCTATCTTATGATCTACTTTGATAAAATCATGCCTTTTCAGGGTGATTGGACTTTAGAATAAGTACTTCACTTATGGCATAGATAAAATGACTGCTGAACATCTGCTTCAAAGTTGTCCAATATATGCGGAACAGAGAAAGCGCATATGGCCGACACCAGTACCATTCATGGAAAAGCTCTACGGAGATTCAAATAGCCTCAAACTGACTACTGCTTTCTTTGAAAACATTCAAGTAGACGTCTTCTTCTTCTTCTTCGTTCGCCCTGAAAAGGACGGTGGTTGCGTTGTGTCTGTTTACAACGTAGCTGTGATATCTGCACCTTTCGGTCGACACATCCGACTTCTGCACGGCATTTTTTAGGACCGGGTTTGCCTTCCCATTGCGATCCGTGCTCGCTCAGCCAGACTGCATTGCTGCAGGCTGTTTCCAGGACCACCACGTGGAGGTGGAGCACGGTCTTGACCAGCTCTGGTTCGCTGGTCCTGACGCAGGCAGTCAAGCTATGAGTCGCTGACTGCGGTCTCTATTGCTGCGTCTTGAGGTCCCAAGTAGACGTCTGAGAGTGTACGAAGAAGAAGAAGCAATTCATGCATTCATTCATTCATAACACTCCACTCCCAAAGGAGCAAAGGCCTTCAACAAACACATGCCAAGTCCTCCTGTCACGTGCCATCATCTCAAGTTCCTTCCACGTTCTCCTCATCATTTTCACCTCTGTTTCCAGCTCTCTTCTCCATGTGCTTCTTGGTCTACCTCTGCCTCTCTTGCCCTGGGGGTTCCAGAACAATGACTGCCTTGTAATGCTATTAACAGGCTTGAACTCTTTGAGGGGCTCCTTTGTTATTAAAAAAGTGTTTTTTTGGGAGGGGGGGGGGGGTTAAAAAACGTGTTATAGAGATAACTTAACTGTGCGACCCTGAAGATCACGCTTCACTAGCTTCATGCTAGATCCGATTCTGCCTCTCGGTCATTTATTGTAGGCCCCGACATAGCCGGAATTTTTCAAAATATTGTTTTCGACACGGCCAGAACGTTTATGCTCGCATTTCTCACAATCTAGAACAGTGAATCACAAAATGATTGAGAGGACATTTCTCACTATCTAGAACAGTTAATCATAAAATGATTGGTGAGGGTATTCTCACTAATTAGAACAGCAATTCACAAAACTGATTAGTGGGGAATTTCTCTATTTAAAACGGTGAATCACAAAATAATTGGGAGGGCATTTCTCACTATTTAGAACAGTGAATACCAAAAATGATTTAGAGGTCATTTCTCACTATTTAGAACAATCAGTGAATACCAAAAATGATTTAGAGGTCATTTCTCACTATTTAGACAAGTTAATTCCAAAATAAGCTGATGATGATGATAGGCATCGTGTTTTATAATGGCTTGGGCGTTCTCTTTCCGATTTGGACTTCAATGTGGCTTTTATAGTTGTTTTTGCTATTTCATCAGTTGTCCCTATATCATTTTGTTGTAACACTTCTTCTCCATTAGCAAGTTTGGACAAGTAAGAGATGCTGAGGACTATTAATGATCGCCTATTATGAAACATATACTGACATCTAAACAGTTAACTCACAAATTAAAACTGAGAATCACAAAATGTTATATATATTCTGCACTACTGTATGGTGTAGAAACATGGACAATGAATAAGCAATTGGGAACATCTCATGGAAAGAGAAGAAAACAAATAAGGAGGCCCTAGAAAATTTAGGTATGAAAAGAGAACTAATGAGGGAGATCAAAGTTCGGCAGCTAAAATACTTTGACCACATAAAAAGGCATAACACCTTGCAGAAGACCATAATAGAAGGGAGAGGGGAAGGCAAACGTGCAAGGGGAAGACAGCGCTATAAGTGGGAAGATAACATCAAGAGATGGACAGGAAAGAGTCTATCAGAGTGCACCATCAAGACAAGAGACAGAAGAAGTTGGAGATCCATTACAGCCAACCTTCGTTGTGGAGATGGCAGCTGATGATGATTATTAGAGAATGACATTGCAACTGATGAATCATCCAGACTAAGATTTCTACAATTTGGCATCAAACGTAAGACTTGCCACGGTAGCGCAGTGGTTAGTGCACTTTCTTCCTAGCTCGGTGGTCCATGGTTCGATTCCCAGTTGAGATGGGATTTTTAGACCACAAACGGCTCCAAGGTCGACCCAGCCTCATGAATTGGGTACCAGAGCAACTCTGGGAAGGTTAAGGCGGCCGGCGTGATGCTAACCACATCACCTCTAGTGTACCGATGGTCAAGAAAATATGAGCCTAATACCGTATTCCCAATATGCCTCAATAGGCATGTAACGGGATCCTTTACCTTTTTAAGACTGGCAGGGATGGACATATGAGATGATCCCAGTAGTATAGTAGGGCGGTTTCGAGTATTGTTTTGGGGGAGCAATGAGTTTATATAAGGAAATATGACGTCAAAAAACCAATAAAATGGGGGAGCAAAGGATAATTGTTGTCGTTAGCTAGTCGGTGGGGTTTTTTAAATGGAGAGTGCGGGGGGTATTGATAAGTGTGTGTTGGCGTGTAGCGGGGCGCTGGAGTAAGACAATGTATAAGCACACACACACACACACAGGTATATACGACATCTAAAGCAAACAGAGGCGTAATAAGTGTTTATATATTGTGTGTAGGTATTGATGAGAATATAGGGATGAGAGAAAAAAACCATGTAAGAGAGAATACAAATGTACACGAATTGAGACAAATTTTTTAAATTATATAATAAGGGGGTGTAGAGGTGGTCAGCCGGCGATGTTAGTCTGGTTGACATTGTTGTCGTCCATCTCGACGATGAATATAACGTATAAGGGTTCTCCTTACGACGTCTAGAGCTAGGCGGACGAGATCCTCACGCGAGATCACCCGTAGGAGGACCTCCTCTAGATGTATATTTATCAGATCATCGAGGGTTGTTGTCAAGCAGGAGTGGGCGTCCTGATTGGGCTGCTCCTCCACACACCCCACACAGTACACAGATCGGTTCTCACTGAGGAAATCTAAGAAAAACATTATACAAACAGGGCACATAATGGAAGAGAGATATTTTTAGATGGAAAGAGGTGAAGTGGTGACATTGTCGGAGTCAACTATCCTTTTTATGTAAAAAAACGATAGGGAGTTGCGGTGTTGTTCGTATATTGAATTTGAAAAGACCAACCTGGCTCAAGATTGTTCCTCAGATCGGGAAATCCCACAAGAGCTGACGTATTTTTTTTTGGTTCTTATTACAACGACTAACTGTTTTACCGCTAGTTATGAAACCGGATCGATGGTCGGCGCAAACTTCGCGAGGAAACCATTGATCGTAGACCTCGTAAAATTCCGTTAGCATAGAGGATCGAACTGCTTCGATTATGGCGGGTGTCGTCAGCGCTAAATATAGGCTGTCGGTATCCATCTCTAATAACTGGAAATTGGATCAATCTACGAACCTATCTAGAAAATCGTAATAAAATTCTAACATGCATGCTGAATTATCACTGAGAGGAGTGTAAGATGATATGAAAGTACAAAATATCTGCTTGATAGCAGAGAAATAAAAGGGACAACCACGGAAATTTAGTACATTAAATAAATGTAACTAAGTAATACTCGAAACCGCCCTACTATACTACTGATCCCTCCGGTGTCTACACAACCAGGGCGCAACAGGAACAAACAGTATTCATATCCTTCGACATTTGCTGAGGGAGACGGATGACCTGTGGGTTTGCCCTTAGTGCAATGATGTCGATTCTGATCAACAATAGCAATAACAATAAGTATGTCGGCCTCCTCGTTGCCTGCAATGTTGCAATGGGCTGGTATCCACTGGTTGTGCAATTGTTGAAGCATTTGGTCAGTCTTTCAAGAGAGTTTATCAGATCTTTCAATCTTTTAGCATGGTGGCACTTCAGGGATTTTATTATGTCTGTCAAGATTACTATTTTTTTTTCTGCATGTGCTTTGCACTCAATAAGAGTTTCTGCTGCCTGTTTCAGGTCTTGTTTCAGCATTGAAGTTATTGCAGTATTTGTCGGTGGCGATTGCCATAGAGTTGACTCTATTCTTTAATTTAATGAGGATTCCAGGCGCGCCCCCCCCCCCCCCCCCAATTCTCAATTGCGTTTTTTGGTGAACCCTCAGTATTTGCATGTGTCCAGAGCTTTGCTGACATGTTTGATCAATATGCTTGGTTGCTATACGCTTCCTTTGAGTTTCTGTCTGTTTTCCTTTACTTTCAATGCCTGGAATATCAGACTGTAACTCAGGAAAGCATTTTCTTGTCCACAGCGGTATAGTTGTGCTTATTGGTATTCTCTTTACGGTTGAGTGTGTTAGCATTTTAGCACGGAACTTATTTTTCTTTTGCCTAGGTCACAAGGTTAGTTCGCTTCAGCCTGCCTCTTCCTAGCTTATTCATTCTCTGGCACATGGGGTATCTTATGAGTCTCTTAAATTTTTCATCTTGTTGTAAGACTCTGCTGTTACGTCCGTCCTCCATTGACTGTAGCCGTGTAATGTTTTCCATATGGTTGATGTTCGTGGAATTTAGGGCCCCTTGTTGCAGAGAATAAAAGTGAATGGTCAGTGTTAAGAACAGAACTGGTAAAAGGGAATGTGATAAACGAGCGCAAAGGCCTTATTGCTCTATCTTTTCCTACATCTTTCGTATTGTATTTTCTCCGACATTTGCTCTTTCATGCAACATTTGCGATCCATATTTGCTATTTCATCGTTGTGATTACTCGCAACCGGTATCTAGAGAACCACATTTGCTCTTTCATCGGGGGAAATAAAATCCTTTGATTGAGTCCACATGCCCGACATTATCGTTTGAAGCCCACATTGCATCGTGATAAATCAGGTAAAAACACATATGGTCATCCGAATCAAACATGGGCATGCGGTAATTTCTGTGACACCACATTGGACGCCCAGATTGGCCAGGGAAAAAACGTCTCACCGCGGTTCAGACAAGCGTTGGTTTACCACATTGGATGCCCAGCTTGGCCAGGTGACTTCCAGAAATATATAATACCGCATAATCTACTAGAGTGGAGAAGTCCAGTTTTTTTTACCTTGTGAGGAAGAGATTAAACCCAAAAACGCATAGCCTAATACACGTGTTTATTCAGAGTGGATGATAATTCAGTTCTGTGATTAATTGTGTTCTTAAAGGATTTTGCGAAGGGAAAAGAAGGTTAGTAGATCTTATACTTATTAATACATTTTCTTATTTTTGTTTATTTTAACCTCACAGCTAAAATGTGCGAAAGATAAAGTTTCAAATAATTCTTGGCATAACTGATTAATAAAATCAGAAGATTTTCCTAGAAGATGATAGGATGATAGGAGGTAATTAATAGTTCATATTTCACCTTTATCATCATCACAGTCTCCCATGCGCACACACTCTCATGCACAAGATATTTAACATCATTAGAATTGAACTCAGAGAGAGAGAGAGAGATGAATAATGAGCAGTAGTTTAAATGCAAGTCAACCAGTGATGTTAAATGTGAAAACTTACGAAGACTTTTGTGTGTCTTCAGTTCATCAGAAGTCTGAGTCTACACGCAACGTGTCTGACGTCTAACCAGAAATAAGTTATTAAAAACGGACATTTGGCTAGCAGAATTCGCCATAGGACATCTTTCATTCCTCAATTAAAAAGGAATATTGTCTCACCCACAAGTCATAAGGTGGACGCAGCATTTTTCGTCACCATATACTGCTTGCTCACAAGTTCAATACCGAGTTATCACAAGTTCAATACAGAGTCATCATAAATTCTAATCACTCGAAAGATCATTATTATCTGAAGTCAAGCAAAAGAGCTCAAAAGAGGAATCGCATATTTATACCACGTGCAACACACTCTTAAGCGCATTTTATGAAGCAGACTCGAAAGTATATGAATCACGACTACATACGCAAGATTATGAGTCTACATATCACTAACATTTCGTGAAGATATCCAGTCTGACCAGTACCGTCGGGAGATTAGACAACAGACTTTTTGTTCATATGACAGCTATTAACTGTTGATCAACACTACAGAGATATACTCAAACAGTGAAGGAATATACATAGATATCTCGTCAGCGTTCTCCGTACGACAACAGTATTCATCAGAACGTCCTCAGCTTAGAGATACCCCACTCGACATAACGTATAACAAATTGGGACATTTTATGCATACATGTGAATCCTCATATCTAGGAGAAGCATTTAGAGACACATGGACTGTGTAGAGTACTCACCATTTGGTAACACGTATCATATCACATCATCATTTCACTTTACACCAGTTCATTCTTAATTAACTATTACTTAATTAACTGTAATTTTATTATCTCATCTGTGTGTTTTGTGTGAATCGTCTTTCACCATCATCACGTTCTAACCATTACTAACCCTATATGTGTGGATATTTCATTAATAAACCCAACGATCGGTTGATCATTATCAAGAGTTTGTTAATGTATCACTCGTGCTGTCGGTGTTACATATTCACCTATAGGAACCTTTCTCCACTCAGATGAGGTTGGGGGCTTTTTCTTTACGGGATCTAAGGGCAGAAGCTAAGGTCGTGGGGAAACAGAACTCTTTCCATAATTAATTAGAAAACACTGTCTAGTGGAAAGCATTCGCATTCCTGTCTTCTTGTCCCTATCTCGAATAGGTCTTTATTCTTTCTTAACGAGCCAATTTCTAGAGACCTTATATCTATATCTCATAGACTATTCCTGGCAAAAACTACTGTAGTAGTTGCCCCAGTGACACACCACACGACAGGGAAGTAAACCTGAGTATGTTAGTAGACAAGTTAGATTTTGAGTTGGAGCACTTGTTTGCTTGTTGGCTATTGAATTGTTTTGAAAATATCTCGTGGTAGTTTCGAGAGACAGATTACAGATAGCGTGGAAAAACGCTGATCATCTCAAGTAGTGAGATATATATTTATTCTGTATTGTTTTGAGCGGGGTGAGAATAGCTCGCGGCTAGCCCGCAAATGATTGATTGACTGAGTTGTGTTGACAGTGAGGAAGTCTCGTGACTGTGTTGAGCGGAACGAGTGTGTGATTAGAAGATAGTGTTCTGGGCTCTCGACCGGGTTGGTCAAGCCTGTGTTTTTTTGGGAAGTGTAATGCCTGCGCAGTGCTGAAGTTAAAATGTCGACTGATTTCTCGCTGTGGGTACAGCGTAGTATAAAACTGCAGTGTGGATTATTGTGAAAATGTTTAAAGGCCATTATTTCCTGTGAGAGGATAGTGGTTGATGATGTTATGTAGGCCATTTTGATAACTGCAGTGTGCAGTCCTTAAAGGCCATTGTTTCCTGTGAGAGGATAGTTGATGATACTTTGTAGCGCTGATGAATTATATAAAGGCCATTGTTTCCTGTGAGAGGATCGTTATTGATGATACTTTATAGCGCTGATGAATTACTTAAAGGCCATTAATTCCTGTGGGAGGATAGTTGTTGATGAATTATATAAAGGCCATGATCTCCTGTGAGAGGATCGTTATTGATGATACTTTATAGCGCTGATGAATATATATGTAGGCCATGGTTTCCTGTGAGAGGATAGTTGTTGATGAATTATATAAAGGCCATGATCTCCTGTGAGAGGATCGTTATTGATGATACTTTATAGCGCTGATGAATATATATGTAGGCCATGGTTTCCTGTGAGGGGATAGTTGTTGAGGAAGAGATCGCGCTGAGATGAGTGAAGGCGAGATTATTGCAAACTGCCGGGTGTGCAGTCTTGTGAGAAATCGCTAGTAGGATTCACTATATTATTATAGCGCTGATCTCATTGTAACTGCCAAGTTTGCAGTCCTTATAGTGTTAAGATATATTTCGTGTTATGCTGTGAACTGTATCCTGACTATGTGCGTTTCATATCAATGTGTTGTGACGTGAATAAAGCAGTATTAAATGTCACCAGTCGTTTACAACCATCCATGACTCTTGTGTACGTACCTGTGGTGTAAACGACTAAACCAACACACGCACTCCATATTCTAGACGTGACAGTAGTAACACATATTTATTACTAGCCTATGTGGCGATGATGTAGACTTGAACACACATACCTTTGAAACATAACCCTATTCTTATCAAGTGGTGGTTTACAGTCAAGTAGGATCTACTGCTATATTGCAAGACTGATTATACCTACTTAACATATCTGGGTATTGAAAGTGTTACTGTTAACTAAAACTAAATACACTGGTAACATATCAAAATACCGTTACATATCTGGTGGCCAGTGTGGGGATAGATATAAATTTATAACTAAATAACACTGTAACTAAGCTGAACGTGATTGTCAGTCGGAAATATTTAAAAGTTTAAATTGAACTGTATAGAAAAAATTAACAGCGTTTGCTGATATTGTTATTTGATTGAGGAATCTAGAGATCTGATTTAATCATTTGATTAACATACATTACGTTGTTTTCATATATTTGCAAACTTGTATGTTGGTAATAGTGTGTTTTTTCTATGTGTTTCTCTGTGACGTATTTTTTGAAAAACTTACACGTGTTGTTTAGTGTTTGCTTAGATACAGGAATTGTTATATGTTTCTCATTTTGTTAAAGCTAGTTTCTTTGTTAATTTGTTAATTATAGATTTGAATTAATTAAATTAAAATACTATTTTTATGTAACTTAGCGTTACGAAATATTTTTGTATTGTATTTTTTGGAAAATAATTTTTTCCGGACATTGTAATTTTATTTTTGGGTTTTTGTGTGGTGTCGATAATGTATTGTTACGTTAATGGTATAACTTAATATAGTGTAACCACTTATGATATTTGTAGTTATTTTACATATAAGAAATTGCTTGAAGTGATATTATTGTTTTTCCTCATATTCTGATTTCATACTTACCTTTATTACGGATCATTTTTCTTTTGCTTGATCTTGTCTTTTCTTTTACTATCGGTTGTTTCCTATTTAATTGTTCTGTATTCACTTAACTCGGTTTTGTAATGCATTATTTTTAGTATGTTTAATTGATTACATTGGATACTTCATTTCTACATTTCACTTAATGCTTATATTTTGTAGATGTCGTATTTTGACTTAACTTAAGGTAATTCTTATACGCATATGTCAGAGATTCATTGTCCTCTTAATCTTTTTTTGGGGGATGTATTTGTCAAAAAAATGATAGAATCATTTTTTTCCTTCCGGGGGAGAGGTAAGCTGTTAAGAACAGAACTGGTGTAAGGGAAGTAAACCTGAGTATGTTAGTAGACAAGTTAGATTTTGAGTTGGAGCACTTGTTTGCTTGTTGGCTATTGAATTGTTTTGAAAATATCTCGTGGTAGTTTCGAGAGACAGATTACAGATAGCGTGGAAAAACGCTGATCATCTCAAGTAGTGAGATATATATTTATTCTGTATTGTTTTGAGCGGGGGTGAGAATAGCTCGCGGCTAGCCCGCAAATGATTGATTGACTGAGTTGTGTTGACAGTGAGGAAGTCTCGTGACTGTCTTGAGCGGAACGAGTGTGTGATTAGAAGATAGTGTTCTGGGCTCTCGACCGGGTTGGTCAAGCCTGTGTTTTTTTGGGAAGTGTAATGCCTGCGCAGTGCTGAAGTTAAAATGTCGACTGATTTCTCGCTGTGGGTACAGCGTAGTATAAAACTGCAGTGTGGATTATTGTGAAAATGTTTAAAGGCCATTATTTCCTGTGAGAGGATAGTAGTTGAAGATGTTGTGTAGGCCATTTTGATAACTGCAGTGTGCAGTCCTTAAAGACCATTGTTTCCTGTGAGAGGATTGTTACTGATGATACTTTGTAGCGCTGATGAATTATATAAAGGCCATTGTTTCCTGTGAGAGGATCGTTATTGATGATACTTTATAGCGCTGATGAATTACGTAAAGGCCATTAATTCCTGTGAGAGGATAGTTGTTGATGAATTATATAAAGGCCATGATCTCCTGTGAGAGGATCGTTATTGATGATACTTTATAGCGCTGATGTAGGAATAGTTATGATGAATTATATAAAGGCCATGGTTTCCTGTGAGGGGATAGTTGTTTTGAGGGGAAGAGTTGAGGCTGAGATGCTGAGTGAAGGCGAGATTATTGCAAACTGCCGGGTGTGCAGTCTTGTGAGAAATCGCTAGTAGGATTCACTATATTATTATAGCGCTGATCTCATTGTAACTGCCAAGTTTGCAGTCCTTATAGTGTTAAGATATATTTCGTGTTATGCTGTGAACTGTATCCTGACTATGTGCGTTTCATATCAATGTGTTGTGACGTGAATAAAGCAGTATTAAATGTCACCAGTCGTTTACAACCATCCATGACTCTTGTGTACGTACCTGTGGTGTAAACGACTAAACCAACACACGCACTCCATATTCTAGACGTGACAGTAGTAACACATATTTATTACTAGCCTATGTGGCGATGATGTAGACTTGAACACACATACCTTTGAAACATAACCCTATTCTTATCAAGTGGTGGTTTACAGTCAAGTAGGATCTACTGCTATATTGCAAGACTGATTATACCTACTTAACATATCTGGGTATTGAAAGTGTTACTGTTAACTAAAACTAAATACACTGGTAACATATCAAAATACCGTTACATATCTGGTGGCCAGTGTGGGGATAGATATAAATTTATAACTAAATAACACTGTAACTAAGCTGAACGTGATTGTCAGTCGGAAAATATTTAAAAGTTTAAATTGAACTGTATAGAAAAAATTAACAGCGTTTGCTGATATTGTTATTTGATTGAGGAATCTAGAGATCTGATTTAATCATTTGATTAACATACATTACGTTGTTTTCATATATTTGCAAACTTGTATGTTGGTAATAGTGTGTTTTTCTATGTGTTTCTCTGTGACGTATTTTTTGAAAAACTTACACGTGTTGTTTAGTGTTTGCTTAGATACAGGAATTGTTATATGTTTCTCATTTTGTTAAAGCTAGTTTCTTTGTTAATTTGTTAATTATAGATTTGAATTAATTAAATTAAAATACTATTTTTATGTAACTTAGCGTTACGAAATATTTTTGTATTGTATTTTTTGGAAAATAATTTTTTCCGGACATTGTAATTTTATTTTTGGGTTTTTGTGTGGTGTCGATAATGTATTGTTACGTTAATGGTATAACTTAATATAGTGTAACCACTTATGATATTTGTAGTTATTTTACATATAAGAAATTGCTTGAAGTGATATTATTGTTTTTCCTCATATTCTGATTTCATACTTACCTTTATTACGGATCATTTTTCTTTTGCTTGATCTTGTCTTTTCTTTTACTATCGGTTGTTTCCTATTTAATTGTTCTGTATTCACTTAACTCGGTTTTGTAATGCATTATTTTTTTTAGTATGTTTAATTGATTACATTGGATACTTCATTTCTACATTTCACTTAATGCTTATATTTTGTAGATGTCGTATTTTGACTTAACTTAAGGTAATTCTTATACGCATATGTCAGAGATTCATTGTCCTCTTAATCTTTTTTGGGGGATGTATTTGTCAAAAAAATGATAGAATCATTTTTTTCCTTCCGGGGGAGAGGTAAGCTGTTAAGAACAGAACTGGTGTAAGGGAAGTAAACCTGAGTATGTTAGTAGACAAGTTAGATTTTGAGTTGGAGCACTTGTTTGCTTGTTGGCTATTGAATTGTTTTGAAAATATCTCGTGGTAGTTTCGAAAGACAGATTACAGATAGCGTGGAAAAACGCTGATCATCTCAAGTAGTGAGATATATATTTATTCTGTATTGTTTTGAGCGGGGTGAGAATAGCTCGCGGCTAGCCCGCAAATGATTGATTGACTGAGTTGTGTTGACAGTGAGGAAGTCTCGTGACTGTCTTGAGCGGAACGAGTGTGTGATTAGAAGATAGTGTTCTGGGCTCTCGACCGGGTTGGTCAAGCCTGTGTTTTTTTGGGAAGTGTAATGCCTGCGCAGTGCTGAAGTTAAAATGTCGACTGATTTCACGCTGTGGGTACAGCGTAGTAGTATAAAACTGCAGTGTGGATTATTGTGAAAATGTTTAAAGGCCATTATTTCCTGTGAGAGGATAGTAGTTGAAGATGTTGTGTAGGCCATTTTGATAACTGCAGTGTGCAGTCCTTAAAGACCATTGTTTCCTGTGAGAGGATTGTTACTGATGATACTTTGTAGCGCTGATGAATTATATAAAGGCCATTGTTTCCTGTGAGAGGATCGTTATTGATGATACTTTATAGCGCTGATGAATTACGTAAAGGCCATTAATTCCTGTGAGAGGATAGTTGTTGATGAATTATATAAAGGCCATGATCTCCTGTGAGAGGATCGTTATTGATGATACTTTATAGCGCTGATGAATATATATGTAGGCCATGGTTTCCTGTGAGGGGATAGTTATTGAGGAAGAGATCGCGCTGAGATGAGTGAAGGCGAGATTATTGCAAACTGCCGGGTGTGCAGTCTTGTGAGAAATCGCTAGTAGGATTCACTATATTATTATAGCGCTGATCTCATTGTAACTGCCGAGTGTGCAGTCCTTATAGTGTTAAGATATATTTCGTGTTATGCTGTGAACTGTATCCTGACTATGTGCGTTTCATATCAATGTGTTGTGACGTGAATAAAGCAGTATTAAATGTCCCCAGTCGTTTACAACCATCCATGACTCTTGTGTACGTACCTGTGGTGTAAACGACTAAACCAACACACGCACTCCATATTCTAGACGTGACAGTAGTAACACATATTTATTACTAGCCTATGTGGCGATGATGTAGACTTGAACACACATACCTTTGAAACATAACCCTATTCTTATCAAGTGGTGGTTTACAGTCAAGTAGGATCTATTACTATATTGCAAGACTGATTATACCTACTTAACATATCTGGGTATTGAAAGTGTTACTGTTAACTAAAACTAAATACACCGGTAACATATCAAAATACCGTTTATAGTCAGTTATCATTAATCAGCAGTTCGTCCTATCTTTCGAAGTTTGTACAAAGTTGTGGAGAAACATAAACCGCCAACGCCGGCTGTCATGGTGCTTGAAGGAAATGAAGAAGAAGAAGAGGAAGAAAAGTAGGAAGAAGAAGAAGAGGCAGAAGCACAAGATGAAGAAGAGGATAATAAAACAAAAGTAACTACAGCAGTAATAGAACACAGAGGAACACAACAAACGTACGTACAGGTATTGAACAAGTTAAACAAAAGTAACTAGAGCAGTAATAGAACACAGAGGAACACAACAAACGTACGTACAGGTATTGAACAAGTTAAACAAAAGTAACTAGAGCAGTAACAGAACACAGAGGAACACAACAAACGTACGTACAGGTATTGAACAAGTTAAACAAAAGTAACTAGAGCAGTAATAGAACACAGAGGAACACAACAAACGTACGTACAGGTATTGAACAAGTTAAACAAAAGTAACTAGAGCAGTAACAGAACACAGAGGAACACAACAAACGTACGTACAGGTATTGAACAAGTTAAACAAAAGTAACTACAGCAGTAATAGAACACAGAGGAACACAACAAACGTACGTACAGGTATTGAACAAGTTAAACAAAAGTAATTAGAGCAGTAACAGAACACAGAGGAACACAACAAACGTACGTACAGGTATTGAACAAGTTAAACAAAAGTAATTAGAGCAGTAACAGAACACAGAGGAACACAACAAACGTACGTACAGGTATTGAACAAGTTAAACAAAAAGAGCAGTAACAGAACACAGAGGAACACAACAAACGTACGTACAGGTATTGAACAAGTTAAACAAAAGTAACTAGAGCAGTAACAGAACACAGAGGAACACAACAAACGTACGTACAGGTATTGAACAAGTTAAACAAAAGTAACTAGAGCAGTAACAGAACACAGAGGAACACAACAAACGTACGTACAGGTATTGAACAAGTTAAACAAAAGTAACTAGAGCAGTAACAGAACACAGAGGAACACAACAAACGTACGTACAGGTATTGAACAAGTTAAACAAAAGTAACTAGAGCAGTAACAGAACACAGAGGAACACAACAAACGTACGTACAGGTATTGAACAAGTTAAACAAAAGTAACTAGAGCAGTAACAGAACACAGAGGAACACAACAAACGTACGTACAGGTATTGAACAAGTTAAACAAAAGTAACTACAGCAGTAATAGAACACAGAGGAACACAACAAACGTACGTACAGGTATTGAACAAGTTAAACAAAAGTAATTAGAGCAGTAACAGAACACAGAGGAACACAACAAACGTACGTACAGGTATTGAACAAGTTAAACAAAAGTAACTAGAGCAGTAACAGAACACAGAGGAACACAACAAACGTACGTACAGGTATTGAACAAGTTAAACAAAAGTAACTAGAGCAGTAACAGAACACAGAGGAACACAACAAACGTACGTACAGGTATTGAACAAGTTAAACAAAAGTAACTAGAGCAGTAACAGAACACAGAGGAACACAACAAACGTACGTACAGGTATTGAACAAGTTAAACAAAAGTAACTAGAGCAGTAACAGAACACAGAGGAACACAACAAACGTACGTACAGGTATTGAACAAGTTAAACAAAAGTAACTAGAGCAGTAACAGAACACAGAGGAACACAACAAACGTACGTACAGGTATTGAACAAGTTAAACAAAAGTAACTAGAGCAGTAACAGAACACAGAGGAACACAACAAACGTACGTACAGGTATTGAACAAGTTAAACAAAAGTAATTAGAGCAGTAACAGAACACAGAGGAACACAACAAACGTACGTACAGGTATTGAACAAGGAACACAACAAACGTACGTACAGGTATTGAACAAGGAACACAACAAACGTACGTACAGGTATTGAACAAGGAACACAACAAACGTACGTACAGGTATTGAACAAGGAACACAACAAACGTACGTACAGGTATTGAACAAGGAACACAACAAACTTACGTACAGGTATTGAACAAGGAACACAACAAACGTACGTACAGGTATTGAAAAGTTAAAAAGGATAAAGGTTGTTCCATAACAGATGCTGGAAAGAACATATATTTAAAAAAAAAAAATAACCACGAGATATTTCCACGAATTTTTGGGCCTGTATTTTAAAGTACAACTTATATCGGGATATACATTCTCGTACTTGCACGTACCTATATGTACATGCGAGTATGAATGAATGAATGTATGTATGACTATGCATTTACAAATGCAAACGTACATACACGTCTATTGAATGCTTTTTATATGCTTACATGAATGAAACGTGAACATAAACTATGCAGATATGTGTGCAAAATTTATTTATAGAGGTGATGTAACGAACCGTAAATTTTTTTCTGGGAAAACCAGTTTGTGTTGTGAATATTACATCTCGAAAAACATTGGCGTTCCCAGAAAACCCATTATGTTGTGGACACAAATATGAATGTCAGATAAGTTACCCCGTTTCGCTGTGCCAATCTGCAATGTGATCAATAATGCTATTGATTGATGTTCACGTCACTGTATCTTGTGATTATCCTGATTTCTCGTTTTGCTGCATATAGAGAATGGAATTCTTCAGTGTTATATGGAATCAATTCAAACTTACGAGAGTGAGTCACGTGCATTTAGTAAACAACTAGGACAAGCGTTAGAGGCCTTGGAGATGGTGGTTGTACAGGAGAATGTTTAAAAAAATACCATGGACAGCCAGAAAGAGTTATGAGGATGGTCTGAAAGAGGCCAATATGCAAAGGAAGCGTATTCCTCAAGTTAGAAGGAAGCAAACAACTTTTTTAGGGCATATTATGAGAAGAGGGAAGTTGGACAATATTGTAACAACAGGATAGACTGAAGGAAAGTTGGATGAAGACAATGAGAGCAGATACTGGACAGTCTGACATCACATCATGGAAACAAGTCAACAACAGAAGTGACAAATAATACTGTAGATAGGAAGTTGTGGAGAGACTTGATCACCTACGTCACCAGGCGCGGAACATGAAGAAGAAAGAGCATAGAGCTATGGCCGGACCAGCCAGTTTGACCTATTAGGTCTGGGTTTCTAAACTTGTGGTCCATGGACTCCTTGAGGGGGGTTCGAAAATGGAATCTTAGGGCCCCTGCACATAAACTAAAATTTAAAATGTTCAATTAGCTTTTATGTATATTTTTTTCCAAGATCGGGTCCATATCCTTCATAGCACAATCAAAAGGGTTCGTGGCATAACAAAGATCAAGAAACCCCAAATTCGATCCAATCGTGCACCGCCCTCACAGAGGGCCCCACATTTGTGTTCCCGCCTCCAGGGTTGAAAAAAATAGGAGCGAAGATTATTTCAAATCAGATACCAGGAATATATGTTATTACACTGTATTAACAATAAAACAATATCTATCTTTCTTAGCTATATTTTGATACACAACGTGTTACAACAAAACCATAATCTTAACTCCAGTGGCCCAACTAGAATGGTCCACATAGGGCCCCCCGCAACTACTAAGGCTGACCTTGCATTGGCCACCACTGAAGCCTGTCCCCTTGCAGGAAGACTGCACACATGTATTCATGTGCTCTTGGGGTGTGTTACGGTGTTTTATCGGCGTCGTCTGCTATATTTGGCAGCACGCATTTTTGATGATAAGAGAATTAATGTAGAATCATTGTTATACTTCATGGTCTAATGAACGCAATCCGCACAGTCGGATTGTGACGCGTGAGCGTTGGTATGGTCACGCGTAGTGACCAATTTAGGGGACCCTTTTGTATTTAACCGTCACGCCATGAAGTCGCATTGTTGAATTCTTCCAGAGTTAGGCTACGTATTGCCGAATTATTATTAATGATGGACGCGCAGGGTCGGTCCATAGTTCCTTAATGGGTAATGAAATATAAGGTTAGTAGATCAGTGGATGATCTATATATTAAATATTCGTCAAATACACAGGCGTATCATTACCGTCTGACTGGATGACAGCAGAGCGTGTACATCGCCTTTGATGTTCTGACATGAACTTATTTGACTGGAAGAGTGACGGTATTATGGATTCCCATTGACTAATGCAGATGTACATTTCTTATATTGATGAATCACCATATGATGTTCTTCACATGTCTTGTCAAATAAATGTATATATTGGACTCAGTATGAAGGACTTACCGCATTCGTCATTTGACTTGAAGGTTGGTCTGCATGCCATGTTTTATTGATTGTATTCGCATTATACTAACTACTCTTCTATGAGGAAGAGTTCTCCATGTATTTATGAGGAATGATATTCGCACTGAACAAACAATGAAGTGTCGACGACTACGATACAGACAGACAATATCTCAATTAAAATACTTAATAATTGTCTGAGTACGAACCCACGTACGGACACATATAATCAAGTGATCTGTGATCAAACTGATAGTCCGCATAAACGCAACTGCGATATCAACTAACGCTTAGCTGTATCAACTGGTGGCCGGATGTTGGCTGTGGAATTTCTATTTCACGTTTATGAACTTATCTACAATCAAATCGAATCCGCAAAAATATATCTCTTCGATTTTCATTGACATTTTCTGCGCATGCGAATATGACGTAATTGCATAGCAACAGTCGAACGATCATGAATGACAAGCAAAATTAAACGACATGAAATTAAACTTATCAAGCATCAACTACCGAAAGATTTCTGGTCACACAGACAGCATTTCTGCATGAAATATCCATGGTAGAGTGGCGCATGTTGGCTCTGTGGTAACTATTCCGAAATTCAAAAGATAAGTACTGTTTAGTCCTTAAACAAATGTTGAGTCCACGTCAGCCATTTCATAAGCATGTTTTTGACAATAATGTTAAGTGTGTCATTTTATATATATTTCTGTAGTCTTGTCGATATTCGTGGGTGGTTGGGCAGGAGGATTACATCTGATTACATGTCTTTACGAATGACCAGATCAGGTGTAATTGTTCTATAAGGCCGTGAATTAATCGCATTTTAGCGAAGGACTCACCGAGGACACTGCCGGTGGTTTGTTCGTTCGTACTTGCTATTAATTCCCTTGTATGTTAGATGTCTAGTTCTGTTATAACTGGGGTTTTCTAGTGTATTCAGTTTCATTTTTATTCAGTTTTGTACTATTGTTCGTAATCTATCCCGTCAATCAATTCTGATCTTGCTAGATTTTATTTTCATGAATATTGTAATGTCCGTTAGATGAGTCATGTGACGTCATTATTTTCTGTGGTCGTATTTTTTTTTCTTTGTACTTTGACCCAGATTCAATTCAATCTATATCTCATTTCCGTTCTGGATTTAATTTTGTAAAATTATTTATGTGGGTGAAATGTCACTTTTGTATTGTACTATTGTACTGTAAAGCCTTGGTTAATCATTTGTATTGTCTTCATTAAATTTCATGTTCTAATAATATTTATATGAATTAATTTTAATAATATATTTAATTAATTTGACCAATTTTTATTAAATTGGATGATGACTTAGGGTGTGTCATCATAGTGCAGTATTAGTCCAATACATGAGTGAGGCACATTGTATATGATGCTTAGGGCATAAGGATTACAATTAAATATTGAAGTAAAATAACTTTATTGAATAATTATTTGGTATTCACACCATGCATAGGTGTTGAATTTGGAAACTATATGTGATATAGTACGAAGTACACGTACATGGTACTACAGTGTTGTCTAGGCACACATAAATGATAACATAATATACTTATGGTAGGATAATTCCCATAATTATTAAATATTAATATTAGGTGCATGATATGAATTCAGCATCGTAAATAAATAAATATCATAACAATTTATGACATATTAATAGGTACATATAATATTATTACAAAATATTATATATTTTTGTTGAACTTACAGTTCATATTAAGAGATTATTATAGTTGGTCATATTGAGTGACCATACTTTCTTGCATATACATATAATTATATTATTGACTAAATAAGTATTTTAGTTATTTGACATGACCACGTTTACGCTAGATTATTATAGGTGGCTTGGTGAGAGTTGTGGTTTACATGGTATAGAATTAGAAATATATGCATACAATGAGTTTTTACATAGATTGCAATTTGATGAACGGAATCGAAAATTAGAAGAAGAAGATCGTCAGGATAAATTAAAAGAGTTTGCATTAGAGGAGAAGAAGGTCTCGGAGGAATATAGGGATTCTCCAGACAAGTTAGTTAATAAAGAACAGTGTGTTGATGTGGGATTAAATAATTTCTCAGTAAAACTTGGTGTAGAAGGTAACATGTTAAAACCTATTGTCAAGGGAGACTTTGCTTGTAATAATTTGATGAATAGTGATGAAGAAGTTGTACCTGCTTTAAAGGAGGAAGAGGAAGAGAGGAAAGCTACATTGAAACAGGAGAAAGAAAAACTTAGACAAGAAGAAGACATAAGGAAAGCTAGAGAGGAAATAGAAGAAATTGAGAAGGAAAACAGATTAAAAGAATTAGATGAAAAATTTATTATTAGATAAATTTTTATGTCGTACAGCGTCGGATTTGACGGAGTTTGCTAACAATAAGTTACATTCTGTCCCACATATGAATATGGCTATGGACATAGCAGACTTACTAGATGGAGTGTTTCGTACTTTTGTGGAACGTTACGTACATGTCCAACATGGTTCTATATTGAATAACATTCATAATGCTATTCTTTGCGACGATGATTATGATAAACAAATGGACAACTCACGGAATAGGCAGGAAAGAGTGACAAATTTAGAAACCATTGATGAGAAAAGAGAGGAGGAGTTATTGGAGATTATTGCCAGTCAAGAACAGGCTATAAGGGACTTGCGAAAAGAGGCGAGTTTACTGAAGTTTGAGACCGATACTGATGATTCGAGATTGAGGACACTGGAAGTGGAGCTTGCAAATTCTAGGACCTCATCAGAATCCACTATGGGTATTTTTGAACATTTTCTCCAGGAGGGAGATAGATTGGGTTTACGTGGTGCAAGCTGTGAGGAGTATGCCATGGAACATTTTTTAATTCAAATGAGCCATGATCTTGAGGAGTTTGGTTGGAATGTATGTAGATATGCCACTTCACAGAAGAAAGCAGTGAGACTTTATAAAATATTATCCACTATTTTTTACGATGAATGTAAAATGACTACTCAGGAAGGTAGTAGTACTGAGTTGAATGAGTTGAAGGAAACCATAACGAGGCATAAGGATAGGGAGATTACCCTTACTAATGAGCTGATACATCAAAAAGGTGAATATGAGAAGAAGCTGTCAGCAATGAATTTTGAAATTACAGGGTCGAATAATAGATTGTCGGAGTTGATAGTAGATATTACTAAATGTCATAGTCAGAAGAAGGAATTAGAAGCCTCATTAGAATCCACTATGGAAAAAAATAAATCTTTGGAGTCTGAGGTTGAGAAGCTCTCATTGAAGATTGCACAAGATAATGCCTCAGCTTACCAAAGAAAACTTCATGCACAGAGGGCGCACATTCAGTCGTTGTTGTCTGAGGTTGATCGACTGAAATTACTTGATCAAACAAATGTAAATTTAAAGATAGAAAATCATACACAGGGTGTTAAGATTCAAGAGCTTAAAGCTGAAATTTCACTTTTGAAATCAACTGTAGATATGCAAGTGCATAACCTGAGTCGAGAATGTATAGACCGGGCCATCCAATGTGAATTGATTCTCACTGATGATGTACAGTTAGGATCTCTTTACTATGATACGGAACAATATAAACAGTTCTGTCTAAATAGGGGCATTAAGACAAAAACTGAAATTAAAAAAAAGGGAAAATGGTAGTGTATCATTTGATGACAATAAGATAATGGATGTATGTCATACAGATAATGATAAATTTTATGAATTTTGTCTTAGACAGGAAAAAAAGTTGGACGATGAGGCAAATTCATTGAAACAGATGCTGAACGACCAGATAAGTAAAGTGAAATCTTCCACGCTTGACTTGGCATTGTTGCGTGAAGATAATAAGAAACTTTTGGTTAATTCCCATAGGGGTAACGAAACAAATACGAAAGTATCTGATGAAGTGCAATCAGAAAATGATGAGAATACAGAATCTGGTATTGATGTTACTATATCTTCCTCGAGTGATGATTGTCTCATTAATGACAGGGTGACTGCATTAGAAGCGTCCCTCCTGAATGAGAAACATAGCTATGCTGAACTTAAAAAGGAAACGCAACAACAACTTTATGAACTTTCAACAGCATTGATCACACTTGATTCTTTAATGGATAAGGATAAGAATATTAACCCCAACTTGGATAAAATAAATAAGAAACAGAAGCAGAAGATTACTTTCCTGACTTCTGAAAGGGATAATTTAAGAAAGAGGGTCGATTGTCTACTCGATGTAATGGCAGGTAAAAATATATTGAGGAACAACAGAGGAGAGAAACGTACTTTGCAACATGATTTAAGTACGAGGACTGATACTAAACTATCAATACACCCATTGGTAGTTAGGAGGTCATTCCGGGGAAAATATACCTTCCCTCGACAGGATGCTACTGCCAATTCTGATAATAAAAGTTGGCGACAAGCTCAGATTACAACTGATCCTAAGAAAACTATTAACACTGTCAGTAGGGTAAAGGATTTTACTAAGAAAAGTAATGTATGGAAAAATAATGTTGGAATCAAAAGTAATGAGAAAATACCAAATAAAATTACTACCAGCACATTTAAACAAAAGAATGTAGGTCGTTCTTGTGATCCTTCTACTACTACACGTGCTACAAATACATTACTACAGGGTAAGGGTCATTATACTCAGGCCCAACATACTATTCCAGTCTATGGAAAGAATAATAATTACATGAGGGACATACATTGCAATGTACCTCAAGCAACTAAGGTTGCACATCAACCGTTTTCCCATATCAGTAACAATGGTCCTACATATATTGGGAAATATGCTTATTCTCGCACGGTGTTAGTGCGTAATCTGCCACATGTAACTACATGGCAGACACTTAGAAATTTCTTTAGTTACACAGCAAACGTTAAATTTGTTCGTCTTCTGCCATCATTTAATGGTCAGAATAGTGAGGCATTGGTTACATTCTGTAACAATAGAGACGCTCGTTTTGTTGTCGATCGTGATAATGGTGTTTACTTTCATCACCATTCACTCAGGCTACAGATGGTACCTGATTCTGCGTCACGCAGATAACATGTTGTAGTAACACTGTTGTCACATTCTTTGATGACTTAGCATATGCAGTCATCGTATCTTTTCTTTACTAATCATCTATTCTCATCTATATAGATTGGTTGGTAATATTTCTAGTAGAAAACATTATTTGTGACATTTATATTTTGTACACATGTTTTCTGTCTTATTTGTTTTTACCATGCCTACAATATACAGTAACATGGTTATTGGTTTTAACTATGCTCAGCCCAATGCAGCATTAGTTTCGTATATCGTCTATTTGTCTATATCAAAGACATGCTATTGAAAGTGACATGGTATCATCAACGCTTTCAAAATTTATAGGGAACATTTTTATTAAATACCTCCTAAATTTGAGGTAAACAGATGCTACTAAATTATACGTAAATATATCTCCGTCAGATGCCGACAACTATCACAGTATGCGACGTTTACATTTAAGGACTTGCAATCGTTTCATGAACTTCAAATTCAACTAACGTGACTGTTCTACTACTTCAAAAGTGGAACGATATTTCAAATTTCGTTAACGATAATATTAAATATGTCACGAGTCTACGGGATGTCAAATTCTCCTAGGACATACAACGCTTTATGATACCGAAATTCGTACCTCAAGTAACGTTGGTACAATCGATGATGTTGAATATCACGGTTTCAGCAAACAAGCGAAATTTATGTTTACAATCCGCAAGGAGTCTGGACATTCAACTTACGTTACATCTCTTCGTTTATGATGATATTTTCAAGTGAACAGACATTAGAATTCAAGATTTCAAAGAGATGCTGAACAATAAGTCCTTTGTAACAATTCATAGATACGTTCTTCAAACGAAATTGATTATAACAAGAGACAGAATTCGATTTTTCATTACGAATGTTTGGACTTTGGTTAGTGTCCATTCGTGATGCAGCTCATTTCGAAATAATCGGGAAGAATATCTGAATTCCGGCTGGACAAATACCGCTATACTTCAGCAATTGAAATAACTAATTGAACACTGTGATCAATACGGATAAACTCTTTTCCGCTCAAATTGAACTAATCGTATATTCAAATGGAACTCATGGTAGACTCAATGGAACTAATGGTAGATTCACCTATGGACATTACTACACTTGGATCTTCATATCCAATATTAGTTAGTTCTACTTATTGATTTCATTAATAAATAAAGTTGAATTGTGAGAGAAAAATGAAATATAAAAGAAAGAAAATATATGAACAGAAAAAAATCTCACACCACTGAATAATATACTTAGATTAATGATTATTCTTATATATATTTGGCAAATATGTTGATAGAATATATTACATATTATTGTTTAGTTAATTAAGTTAATTAGTTAGTAGTTAACCAACGGGCTGATCACCCGTTTGCCAGTCACTTCGATTACGGAAACAACAGCAAATGGATTGATTTGCCGTTGCCCTAAAGACGCCAATAGGCGTGATGGGAAACAATGGCAAAGAAAACCTATCTGCTGTTGCCCTAAGACGCCACTAGGCGTAATGGCCACTGACTGCTTTGACGGTCGGTGGCTAAGGACGGAAGAAGAAGAAGAAGTTAGTAGTTACTTAATACACATGATTAATTTTCAGCACACATCAATAATTAAATTTATACTTTACTTTTTCTCTACTTTACTCGTCTTTACTTCTCATTTCCTTTACTATAACAATATCATTTAGTTTAGTTAATTACAATTTAATGACACCTTACATACATACTATAATTAATTAGTTTCATTTTAATTGATTGGAATAATTTTCTTCACTTATTATTTAGTCACGACAAACTTTAAGTTAAATTATTTAGCAACAGTTGACACTCCTTTAGTTATTATAATGTCCATGGATAACACAACTATTAATATATTACATGATTAGTATGTGGTTAAATTTTTGGGATCTTTGAATAAGATAGTTCAAAAAAATCTATCTAATAGATTTTTTTGTCCTCGGCGTGAAAGGAACTGTTACGGTGTTTTATCGGCGTCGTCTGCTATATTTGACAGCACGCATTTTTGATGATAAGAGAATTAATGTAGAATCATTGTTATACTTCATGGTCTAATAATGAACGCAATCCCCACAGTCGGATTGTGACGCGTGAGCGTTGGTATGGTCACGCGTAGTGACCAATTTAGGGGACCCTTTTGTATTTGACCGTCACGCCATGAAGTCGCATTGTTGAATTCTTCCAGAGTTAGGCTACGTATTGCCGAATTATTATTAATGATGGACGCGCAGGGTCGGTCCATAGTTCCTTAATGGGTAATGAAATATAAGGTTAGTAGATCAGTGGATGATCTATATATTAAATATTCGTCAAATACACAGGCGTATCATTACCGTCTGACTGGATGACAGCAGAGCGTGTACATCGCCTTTGATGTTCTGACATGAACTTATTTGACTGGAAGAGTGACGGTATTATGGATTCCCATTGACTAATGCAGATGTACATTTCTTATATTGATGAATCACCATATGATGTTCTTCACATGTCTTGTCAAATAAATGTATATATTGGACTCAGTATGAAGGACTTACCGCATTCGTCATTTGACTTGAAGGTTGGTCTGCATGCCATGTTTTATTGATTGTATTCGCATTATACTAACTACTCTTCTATGAGGAAGAGTTCTCCATGTATTTATGAGGAATGATATTCGCACTGAACAAACAATGAAGTGTCGACGACTACGATACAGACAGACAATATCTCAATTAAAATACTTAATAATTGTCTGAGTACGAACCCACGTACGGACACATATAATCAAGTGATCTGTGATCAAACTGATAGTCCGCATAAACGCAACAGCGATATCAACTAACGCGTCGTCTGTATCAGGGTGGTAGTTTCTGAAGCAATTCTTTTACATGATGGCCAGAAGTTGTGTATTTCCTGATCAGAGATACCAGGCTGTCCCACAGAACGTCGCCTTAATACACCTCTCTCTTTTCGCGCCCTCACGAGCATAGAATTACCACAGCAACTTGATCCCCACGCAAGTAGCCTTGTTGTGGTGGTCTCCATAGCAATTAATTTCGCAAGATAAGGTTGCTACTTCCATACACAACCTCATATACTGTTTGTCACAACAGAGTAGGATATTATCTACTCAACAAGCTAAAGATAGGAACTACCGATGAGGGTAACTGTGACACCGATAAAATGGTTGCTGAACATCTACTTCCAAGATGCCCAACATATGAGGGACAGAGGAAGCACGTATCACCTTCACCAGTACTATTGATGCCCAACATATGAGGGACAAAGAAAGCACGTATCACCTTCACCAGTACTATTGATGCCCAACATATGAGGGACAAAGAAAGCACGTATCACCTTCACCAGTACTATTGATACCCAAAATATGAGGGACAGAGAAAACACTATCGCCTTCACCAGTACTATTGATGCCCAACATATGAGGGACAGAGAAAGCACGTATCACCTTCACCAGTACAACATATGAGGGACAGAGAAAGCACGTATCACCTTCACCAGTACAACATATGAGGGACAGAGAAAGCACGTATCACCTTCACCAGTACAACATATGAGGGACAGAGAAAGTACGTATCACCTTCACCAGTACTATTAGTAATGCGTATCTTATTGTTTCACACTCCACTCCCAGACTGTTGTTTCGATTCGCCAGGTTTGGTGACCCGGCCAGCGATAATATTTTATCGCCTAATCTCTCTGACCGCCTGGGGAAACGAGGCGGGGAAAAGTGGACCCCATTGAAAAGCTGTTGATCATGGGGACCCCAGCTGGTATTGTGATACGATGAAAAGAAGACCATACGGTCTGACCAGATATCTGTCTAGGCGGAGGCACGCAGATAAAGGTCATAAACAGAGGTGCGCCGGAAGTCTTAGGTAACGATATGACAATCACTGTTGTAAGAGGCCACGCGTGTATATTAAATTTAATATTTTTCAAATGCGGGTGGGATGAGTAATGATAAACTTCCCCACTCAAAACAGTGTAGATAGATTGGATTGGTTCGCAAGAATCTACAATGGTTTGATTGGAACTTTTTGGCGGAAACACAGCTGGGATTTGAAACTAAGGATTGTGAGACATAATCTAACAAAACTCGGAGTCACAGCACACAGACAGACTGCATCGCAGCGTCCAACTAAACACCTCCTACAAGCCAGATGAAAGAGGATAGGACTTACCATTCCACAACTATAAGTACCAGATCGAGTATTGGGCAACTTTGGAAGTGCAAGTAAAACCCGCAATTTTTAATACAAGACTGGAAACTTGGGAATTTTATCACAAGGAGTCATAAGAGGAATTATAGATTTTCCCAAACCAAGTGTTTTTTCACCCGTCATAAGAGGAATTATAGATTTCCAGACCAAGTGTCTCATCAGTCGTAAGATTAATTATAGATTTCCAGACCAAGTGGTTTCAACCCGTCAAAAGCGGAATTTCTCAGACTTAAGTGATTTTCGAACAGCATCTAAATACAGGGACTGTGGGTCCATTCTAATCTGCGCCAGGAGGAAAGTGTGTATTCCCAAAAATGTTGGGTTCGTGGTTTACAAGACATCAGACTTAAGTACTGAAGTTCCTACAGGACACCCAGTGTGAGAGAAGAGTATCACCACCACCGCCTACGGTGGACACAATATATGGGGGAGAAGTGCACTCATCACCAAAAAGAAGTGACTATAAAACCACAGCTGCAGGACTCGTCTGAAGCTAAGTTTTATATAACAGGCTACAGCAAAAAAATACGGACATTCCTATTACGCCCTACCAAAACCTCAATTAGGAGCTGAAAATTTAATAATACACTTACACCCAATTTTCCATATTTATTTTCCCATTATACAGACTAATAGACTATTAAAATTTGTTGTATGTTTTTCTAAAACTAAACAATAATAGTTGATTCAGTTTTATATCGTACGAAAGCAATCGTATTGAGCAGTCCAGTTCTTCATGATAAATGCATATATATATATTATATACCATTCGTGTGTCGCGTATATAAATATATATCCCGGAATATATACAAAATATATATACTGATATATATATTTATATATATATAGTATACTAGCATTATAATTCTTATATTATTATATGTAGTATATATTATATATAGATAGATCTATATATATGGTATAAATGGAATCAACTATTATTATATATAAGTTTTTAGAATTTAAGCATACCAACCCCAAGGATTTAATAGTCCCTATCTAGTTCAGTATAACTAGGTATAATATATATCATATATATATTAGTACGTGAACAGTTATATACATTACGTTGTATCCTCATTTACAGGTACACACTGTACACCCCATTAATACTAATTATCCGTAATTATATTATACTACTACTATTATATATATAATACTTAGCCCACCAAGATACTCCCTACTACATATGGATTTATTAATCACTATCATATATAAACCCAACTGAACCCACTTATCCCAAGAATACTGTAAAATTACCGTAGTCTCCAATAATGGCTGGTGATACTCTTCCCCCACACTGGTGTCCGTAGGGGAAACCCTCACGCTACCTTCCAGGCCAAGATGGTGATATGAAACCCACGAACCCTGTACATTTAGGTGCTGTTCGAATACAGACGTCTCCTGGCGCAGATGGGTAGAATGTGAACCCACAGGCCCTGAAAATCTAGTAGATTGCTGTGACGGGTGAGATTCACTTAAGGTCTGAGAAATTCATCTTCTTGACGGGTGGAACACTAAAGTCCCCATGGGCAAATCCTTATAATTATTCTTATTGACGGAATTGATACACACTTGGATCTGGAAAACTATAATTCCTCTTTTATGACGGGTGAAACACACTTGGTCCTGGAAAATCTATAATTCCTCTATATGACTCCCCTTGTGATAAAAATTCCGCCAAGTTTCCAGTCTTTGTATTTATTAAAAATTGCGGGTTTTACGCTTTGTTACTTCCAAAGTTGCCCAATACTCGAATCTGGTAACTATATAGTTGTGGAATGACTAAGTCCTATCCCTCCTTTCCTCATCATGGCTTGTAGGAGGTGTTGACGCTCGCGACGCCGCGTGCAGAAGGTCCTGTATGTGTCCTCGTGACTCCGAGTTTTGTTAGATTATATCTTACCAACCCTTAGTTTCAAATCTCCAGCGGCGTTTTCCGCTCCCAAAAAAGTTCCAATTCCACAAAAACCCATTTGTTAGATTCTGTGCTGAACCAAATTCAATCTATCTAGCACTGTTTGAGTTGGGAAGTTTATTATCATTACTCAATCCCACGCGCATTTGAAAATATTTAATTTTAATATACACGCGTGGGCCTCTTACAACAGTGGGATTGTCCCTATCGTTTAACTAAGACTTCCGACTCACCTCCTGTTATATCACCTTTATCAGCGTGAATCCGCTGGACAGATGTCTGGGTGAAACCATATTGGTGATTGTACTTTTTCAATTCGTATCACAATACCTGGCTTGTGTCCAACATGATCAACAGCTTTTCGCAATGGGGTTCAAAATTGTTTGACCGCCCCATTTTTCCACAGTCGGTCATAACAAATTAGGGCGGATAAATTATTATCTCTGGCCGGGTTCACCAAACCTGGATAATCGTAACAATAGTCCTGGGAGTGGAGTGTGGAAACAATTAATGATACGGCATTACTCCCGTAGCAAAAACAGCCATAGGTGAGTGGCGTGTTATAGAATTCACCATGCCATGTCCAGCCATATAGCAAAATAGTGAAAATAACGAATGAAAAGGCATGAAAATTTATCCAAATAAAAGCGAGGAAAAATGAAGAAAAAGAAAGGATTACAGCCGGAGGCTGAAGGTGTGAGAGATCACACAAAAGAGCGATGTTCAACGTTTTTGTCACAACATCTTTTACTTTTGAGTTTGAGCTATGTCCCGTAGTCCAGGGATCATCGATTATTAATCTTTGAAATGTTTTACCGATGTGCTTTATTGATTTTCTCTTTACCGATGTACAAAAATGGAGAGCAGCAAAAAGTGACTATCCAAGTTTTTTTCTACAATTTGTTAACATTTGTTACTACGAAAAATTACCCCCATTGATTACTGGTGAAGGTGATACGTGCTTTCTCTGTCCCTCATATGTTGTACTGGTGAAGGTGATACGTGCTTTCTCTGTCCCTCATATGTTGTACTGGTGAAGGTGATACGTGCTTTCTCTGTCCCTCATATGTTGGGCATCAATAGTACTGGTGAAGGCGATAGTGTTTTCTCTGTCCCTCATATTTTGGGTATCAATAGTACTGGTGAAGGTGATACGTGCTTTCTTTGTCCCTCATATGTTGGGCATCAATAGTACTGGTGAAGGTGATACGTGCTTTCTTTGTCCCTCATATGTTGGGCATCAATAGTACTGGTGAAGGTGATACGTGCTTCCTCTGTCCCTCATATGTTGGGCATCTTGGAAGTAGATGTTCAGCAACCATTTTATCGGTGTCACAGTTACCCTCATCGGTAGTTCCTATCTTTAGCTTGTTGAGTAGATAATATCCTACTCTGTTGTGACAAACAGTATATGAGGTTGTGTATGGAAGTAGCAACCTTATCTTGCGAAATTAATTGCTATGGAGACCACCACAACAAGGCTACTTGCGTGGGGATCAAGTTGCTGTGGTAATTCTATGCTCGTGAGGGCGCGAAAAGAGAGAGGTGTATTAAGGCGACGTTCTGTGGGACAGCCTGGTATCTCTGATCAGGAAATACACAACTTCTGGCCGCTGAGGAGACAGAGAAAGAATTCCACAATCATAAAACATAAATTGGACGATGATAATTTAACAACGGACTTTCTTACATCGACAGATACTTAGCTCTCCAGAAATAAAGTGATAAAATAAGAGATTGAGAAGAACCAGGAAGGGAACCGTAGGGAGGACGCAAAAAAAAGGGGGGGGGGAGGGGGGGGGGTGGAGGTGGCCTGTAACATACAATAAAAAATCAAGCGAAGTGATCAAAATATGTAATTTGGAAAGTGTCGTGTGCTCTATTTGTGGGTTTGACAATGATAATAAGATTATCTCACACAAACCTTACAAAATGCGGATCCACTCTTCTTTTCTTATTCTTTCTTGTTCCTCTTTCCTCTCTCTCTCAGCAAACCTGTCGCCCTCGCCCTCGATCTTCCGTAGGCAAGAATTGTTCAGACTTGTGTATAAATAGGCATCAAATAATTAGTCTTACTATTCCATTTGTTTACTGCTGTTAGTTTCTTTCTTTCTTCAAATATGTTTATTGTTATGCTTGCAAACGTGAAGGTAATAACTGACATGCTGCCGTAGAGGAGTGACTTCATTATGCTGGAGCTCAGCTTGACCGGTTCCCCTCCTCACTGTCTAGCGTTCCTTGACCCAAGAGCAGTATCAGGTACCCATTTACATCTGGGAACACTGGACCTTGACGATATCAGGTTTTGAACACCGTAACTTTGTCTCGAAAATCAAAAGCTCTAACTACATTCCCATTTAGCCTGACTGCATAGAACGCTCACGCATACATATCGCTGACTTTGCTGATTGCGTTAGATCCCACCATGAAGGATATACAATGATTCTACATTAATTCTCTTATCATCAAAAAATGCTGCTGCCTCCAAAATGAGCAGACACGCCGATAAAACACCGTAACAGTTACCCTGCACGCACAAGCATTTCGGGAAAAAAACACAGGACTTGAGATCAGATTTGAATTGTCCTAGAAACTAGTTACGGCTGACATCGCAAGGCGAGAATCCCAAAAACTTTACGGCGTCTATTGTGAGACATGGGGAATGTACGTGTAGTCGCTCATGTCGATACAAAACAACGTCGAGGGATGAATGTAAAGATTTAATTTCTTTATTATCCATGACATTCGGCATAAATATGTTTAAAGCAGTTTCAACTGTCTGTGCCAGCAATAGTTCCATTAAGTATTTTAGATCACAGGTTACCTGATCTTTATTAATGAAGACAAGCGTGTAAGTTTTAACTAAAGGACTTAGGCATGCCAGAGTGTACTGTAACACTGTCATTTAGTTAGATTGTAACGAACTAGAAAAATCACTTGTCGTACCTGAGTTAAGTTTCAGAAATTGACATCTACGATATATAAATTTAGATAAATGATTAAAAGTAGGATAATTTAATTAGATGTGTGACTGTCAAATTAGAAATTGACTTTGGTATAATACCCGATCTGAGGAATCTTCCGTCCTTAGCCACCGACCGTCATGAGCGCAATCAGAATGGCCATTATGACTACGTCGTCTTAGGGCAACAGACAAGGCAGGTTTTCTGTCCATTGTTTCCCCATCAAGCCTATTGAACGAACTTAAGGGCAACGGCATAATCCAATACCATATTTTCAGCATGAAATAACCGACTTCAGTGACTGGCAAAGTGTTTTCAGCCCGTTGGTTATACTATATATCAATAATATATACTATATATATATATATATATATATATATGTATTATATATATATAGTATATATAATCAATATATATAAGAATATAATCATATATATTGTACAAGTTTAATTCAGCTGGAGAGTTTCGGAAATGTTATTAATTCGAATTCAAATATTTTCCTGTATTGCTGTGGGAAATTGACACAACCGTGTGAGTGTACAAGCTATTTATTTCTGAGTCTAATAGTTTGATGAAAATATGGATGAATTCTGAAAGGAGGTAAGTAACGCTACTCTAATAGATCCTCACACGGGCTGAAGATTCTATTTTTAGTAATTGTACCAATAGGTGGGTTTAGAATTGACTAATGTTCTAGGTGTGAGTAATGAAAATGATGGTCCATCAACAAAAAAAAAGAATATTACTGTATAAACCTCAACTAAAATATTAAGCGAATAAAGTCTGTGGTTAGGATCTCCGTATTTGAACATTAATGTTCAATTTTGTACAATTTTACAATCTGCTGTCCTGCAATCTCTTTCAATAGACAGGGGTCTTTGAAAATGTGCGGCAAATTCAGGATCTTACAACTCCGATAAATAATTTCGACCTCTTTGCATCACGAATGGACTACTAACTCATATTAAAACCAATAACATTCTTGTATTGTGTAAATCACAGACTGTTATATTAGTATAAAACAATTTTACGTTTAAGTCATTTATAAACGGAAGACTGAATTGTTATCAATGTCCCTATACTTTTATAGTTTCAGTTCATCTCTTTTGGGGAAAACTTGTAATTCTAATCCGATTTACACTTTGAAAATGGGCCCATCTAAACGAAGATTCACCTTATACTAAGTTTTATGTGCCAGACTCCTTGCGGAAACGTCAAACATAATTATTCGCTCTGCATGAACCGTGATATTCAGCACATCCATCCGATTGTACCAGAGTGTACTCTTTAAACTTGAAGGTACGACCATTTCTCGATCCAGACAAAAGAGCTTCATGTCTTCACATATATTTCATAAGGTTTCCTGTCACTATTCGGTGACAATTTTAAAATAAAACGGCCTGCAAGACGAAAAATCGACACCACCTTTTGAACTGATTTTAGAACTTTTAGTTAACTATTTATACATGATGGATGGGTGTCATGCCTCGTGTTGCATTACAAGTGCACCAGCCCCCTAATTCATATGGACTTCACCTCCTACTGTGACCACACCTCAGGTCCCATAGTTGTCCGGCATACGCCACTGTAATTTTACCACAGTTTTCTTCAATACAATAAGGTGGGAATAAAACACATCTCCTTTGAAGATGATTAAACATGCTCCTTCTTTTCCTAACTATAAAAGCTGTTGCTAGGGCATGTTGATGAGTGTCCTCTTTCATGGAACACAGAGGGCTTTGCTAACAAATTCCTGATAGGAAATAATACTGATATAATGCATAAACAATTTACAACATTCAAATACTGTTGCCAATTTTGTAGGACTCAACTAAATTTTTGCTCATTGTCCTTCGGCATGTCCTAACATAAGCATATCTTGCATCTATACATTTTGCAGTTTTTAATAGAGTGCATATTTAAAAAATCAATATTCTTCCCTCAAATTTCAATTAGCATATAAACACAAGTAACGATGAACTGGCAAAATATGGCTAAGCTCGCTCAAAGCTATTGTGCTCCAACAGTGTTACTACAACATGTTTATCTGCAGTGACGCAGAATCAGGGCTACACAAACCTAACTGCTTTAGCCCTGAGTGAAATGGTGATGAAAGTAAACACCATTATCACGATCGAGCAACAAAAACGAGCGTCTCTATTGATTTACAGATATTTGCTTGTAACCAATGCCTCACTATTCCCTGACCATTAAATGACTCGTGGCAGAAGACGAACAAATTTAACGTTTGCTGTGTACACTACTATAAAGAAATTTCTAAGTGTCCTGCCATGTAGTTTACATGTGGCAGATAATTACGCACTAACACCGTGCGAGTCTAAGCATATTTCCCAATATATGTTGGACCATTCTCCCCTGCTAATCCGCATGGGAAATACGGTTGATGTGCAACCTTAGTTGCTTGAGGTATATTGCAATGTATGTCCCTCATGTAATTATTATTCTTCCATAGACTGGGAATAGGTTCTGTTGGGCCCTGTGTATAATGACCCTTAGGTTATCCTGTAAAGTAATGTATTTGTTAGCACCGTGTAGTAGTAGTAGAGGACTCACAAGAACCGAACCATACATTCTTTTGCTTTTAAATGTGCTAAAACTTAGCGGCTAGTAATTCTTATTTGGTATTTTCTCATTACTTTATTTGATTCCAACATTATTTTTCCATACATTACGTTTTTAGTAGGTAAAAATCCTTTACACACACTACTGCTACAGTGTTAATAGTTTTCTTAGGATCAAGTTGTTATCTGAGCTTTGTCCGCGCAAGCTTTCCGCATTAGTTGCAAGAATTGGCAGTAGCCGCATCAGAGTCCTGTCGATGAAGGTAGCGTAGATTTTCCCCGGAATGTCTGACCTCCTAACTACCAATCGGGTTTGTGATATTGATAGCGCGTTTAGTTTCAGTCCTCGTACTTAAAGCTCATGTTGCAAAGTACGTTTCTCTCCTCTGTTGTTCACATCAAGGTATATATTTTTACCTGCCAATTACATCTGAGTAGAACAATCGACCCTGGCTTTCTTAAATTATCCCTTTCAGATAAGCTTCAGGATTAAAGTAATCTTTGTCTTCTGTGTTTCGTATTTATTTTATCCAAGTTGGGGGTTAATAATATTTCTTATCCTTTATGCCATTAAACGAATCAAGTGTGATCAATGCTGTTGAAAGAGTTCATAAAGTTGTTGTTGCGTTTCCTTATTTTAAGTTCAGCATAGCTATGTTTTTCTCATTTCAGGAGCGGGCGGGACGCTTCTAATGCAGTCACCCTGTGTCATTAATGAGACAATCAGCACTCAGAGGACTCAAGTTACTCCAAATGTATAGTAACATCAATTACCAGATTTCTGTATTCTCATGACATTTTCTGATTGCAACTTCATCAGATACGTTTCCTATTTGTTTTCGTTACCCACCTATGGGAATTAACCCACTAAAGTTTCCTTATTATCTTCACGCAACAATGCCAAGTCAAGTCGTGGGATTTGGATTTCACGTTTACTTATCTGGGGTCGTTCGACATCTGTTTCAAGGGGGTTGAATTTGCCCTCATCGTCCAACTCGCCTTTTTCCTGTCTAAGACAAAATTCATAAAAATTTATCATTAATCTGTATGGACACATACATCCATTATCTTATTGTCATCAAATGATACACTACCATTTTTCGCTCTCACCCTTTTTTTTATTTCAGTTTTTGTCTTAATTGCACCCTATTTAGACAGAACTGTTTATATTGTTCCTTATCATAGTAAAGAGCTCTACCTAACTGTACTTCATCATGAGCTGGAGTATCAATTGCTCACATTCTGGATGGCCCGCGTCCCTATAACGGCACGGTTCTATCATTCTCGACTCAGGTTATGCAACCTCGTCAGCATATCCCCGAAAGTTGATTTTAATAAAGTGTATAATTGTCTAAGCTTTAGAGCATATGAAGTCACACTTCATCCCACCAATCCTGTGTATGATTTTCTTTATTCTTTACCAATTATTAAATTGGTCCTCTGGATCACTCATAGTTAATTTCAAGTCGATCAACCTTCCACGACAACAAACGACTCCGCAATCCGTGGCGCCCTCTCCGTGCATGAAAGTTTTTTTCTTTCGGGTTAAGCTGAGGCATTATTATTCTTGTGCAAACTTTTTCTAATGAGAGCTTATAAAACACCTCTGCACTCCATAATACCAGATTATTTTTTTCCCCATAGTGGGGATTCTAATGATGGCTTCCTAATATTCCTTCCCTGTTCGACTATGACATTTAGTTTTATATACATACTCTACTATCAACTCCGACCAATCTATTATTCGACCCTTGTATATTTCAAAATTCATTTGCTGACAGCTTCTTCTACATCGTTTCACCGCTTTTTGGAGGTTATGCAGCTCATTAGTAAGGATAAATTCTCCCTATCCTTACTCCGGCACCTCGTTTTCGGTCGCGCCCCTTCAATACGTCATTCAATCCTCACATGTACTACCTTACCCTTCCCTGAGTAGTCACATTTTAACACCTGTCTCTTCGTAAAAAATATAGTGGAAACCGGATATTTTCTATAAAGTCTCACTGCTTCTTTTCTTCTGTGACAGTAGGCATATTCTATAATACTTTTCCACACCATAACAAACTCCTCAAAGATCATGGCTCATTTGATATTTGTAAAATAATGGTTCTATGGCACACTTACTCTCCCTAACAGCTTGCACCACGTAAACCCATATCTATCTTCCCTTCCCATGGAGAAAAATGGCTTTTTTTTCAAAAATACCCCAATCTGTGAGATTCTGATGTGCGTCCTAGAATTTTGCCCACATCAAGCCTACCAACTTCACCTGTGTCACACTCAAATCTCGATAAATCCATCAGTATCGGTCCCTCATAACTTCAGTAATCTCGCCTCTTTTCGCATGTCCTCTTGAAAGCCCTGTTCTGGTCTGGCAATAAATCTCTCCAATAACTCCTCCTCTCTTTTCTCCAACAATGTGGGTTTCCTAAAATTGTCACTCATTTTCCTGCCTAATCCGTGTGTTTGACTCGCTCGCGTTGTCCATTTGTTAGCATCATAAATCAATCGTCCCGCATATGCAAATAGCATTCTGAATTGCTTTATTTTCAATAGATGAACCTTGCCCTGGACATGTACGTAACGTTCACAACAAAATGTACCGATAACACTCCATTTAGCTAAGTGATGCTTCATCTGTCCCATAGCCATATTCCATATGTGGGACAGAATGTTACTTAGTGTTAGCAAAATCCGTCCAAACTCCCACGCGACTGTACGACATTAAATAAATCTTTCTATACTCATAATAAATGTTCATCTAAGTTATATTAATCTGTTTTCCTTCTCAAATTTCTTCTATTTCCTCACTCTAGCTTTTCCTTGATGTCTTTCTTCATTGTCTAAGTTTTTCTTCTACTGTTCCTCTAATGTTGCTTTCCCCTGCAGCACTTCCTATTCCCTCCTTCAGTAATACAGCAGGTTACTTCTTCTCCTCACTAACTTCATCCAATTTTTGATCTAAGCAAAATGGCTCCCTTGACCAACCCCTAGGTTTTTAACCATGTTTACACTTATACAACCAAAGTTTTACTGAGAAATTATTTAATCCCATCATCAAACACAACTGTTCCTCTTATTTATACACTAAACCCTTCGTCTGTAGAATCCCTATAATTCCCTCCGAGGGACCTTCTTCTACTACTTAATGAAATACTTACTTTTAATTTATCCTGACGATCTTCTTCTTCTATATTTTCCGATTCCGTGCCATCCAAATTGCAATCTATGTAAAATTTCTCATTGTAAGCATATATTTCCAAATTCTAATAACCATGTATTCACCCACATAACTCTCCACCAAGCAACCCCTAGAATAATCTAGCGTAAATAAACGTGCCGGTCATGAGTCACTAATTATCTACTAAAATACTTATTTAGTCAATTAAACTCCTTAATTATATGTATTTGCAAGAATGTATGGTCAGCTCAATAATATGACCCCAACTATAATAATCCTCTTTAAATATCGAACTTGTAAGTTCAACAAAATACTATAATATTGATGTCAAGAATTATTCTAATGTACCTATTCTCTCTATGTCATAAAATATGTTATGATATTTATTTATTTACGATCGCATGAACCTTCTTATCAATGCACCTAAATATTATCTACTTAAATAATTATGGGAAATTATCACTACTCAATTAAGTAATAGTATGTCTATCATATTATGTGTGCACCTAGACAACACTGTAGTAAACCGATGTACGTGTACTTCGTACCTATATCACATATTGTTTTCCAAATTCAACACCTATTGCATGGTGTGAATACCAAATATATTATTCAATAAAGTTACTTCCGTTTACCTTCAATATTTAATTTGTTAATCCCTTATGCCACTATAGCAGCATATAACAATGTCCTCACTCCATGTATTGCGGACTTAATACCGCGCACACTCTTGAATGACACACGCCTTATGTCATCCCAACGCCAAATTTAATTCATAAAATTGGTCAATTAAAATCTAAATATTATTTATTAAAATTAATTCATATTAAATATCTATTAGAACATGAAATTCTAATGAAGCCCATAATACAAATAAATGCTTAACCAAGCAAATCAGACAGACTGACAGTATATACCCAATTAGTACATACCTCAAAGTGCACATTTCACCCACTTATAACATAATTTTACAAAAATTAAATCAGAACGGAAATGCAGCACTCGTAGATATCTAGAATTGAATTGGAACACTTGGGTCAAAGTAAATCAGAATAAAAAAAAATACGACCACAGAAAATGTATGATCCGTCACAGACTCATTCTAACGGGGACAAATTTACAATATTCATGAAAATCCTATCTTATCTAGCAAGATCAAAGAAATTGATTGACGGGATAGATTACGAAACACAATAGTACAAAACTGAATAAAAATTGAAACTGAATACACCACAAAAACCCCAGTTATAACAGAACTAGACATCTAACATACAAGGGAAATTAATAGCAAGTACGAACGAACAAACCACCGGCAGTGTCCTCAGTGAGTCCTTCGCTAAAATGCGATTAATTCACGGCCTTATAGAACAATTACACCTGATTGGTCATTCGTAAAGACATGTAATCAGATGTATCTCCTCCTGCCCAACCACCCACGAATATCGACAAGACTACAGAAATATATATATAAAATGACACACTTAACATTATTGTCAAAAACATGCTTATGAAATGGCTGACGTGGACTCAACATTTGTAGGACTACAAAAAGTACTTATCTTTTGAATTTCTGAATTAGTTACCACAGAGCCAACATGCGCCACTCTACCATGGATATTTCATGCAGAAATGCTGTCTGTGTGACCAGAAATCTTTCGGTAGTTGATGCTTGATAAGTTTAATTTCATGTCGTTGAAATTTTGCTTGTCATTCATGATCGTTCGACTGTTGCTATGCAATGAACGTCATATTCGCATGCGCAGAAAATGTCAATGAAAATCGAAGAGATATATTTTTGCGGATTCGATTTGATTGTAGATAAGTTTCATAAACGTGAAATAGAAATTCCACAGCCAACATCCGGCCCACCCAGTTGATACAGCTAAGCGTTAGTTGATATCGCAGTTGTGAAGTTTTATGCGGACTATCAGTTTGATCACAGATCACTTGATTATAAATTGTGTCCGTACGTGGGTTCGTACTCAGACAATTATTAAAGTATTTTAATTGAGATATTGTCTGGTCTGTATCGTAGTCGTTCGACACTTCATTGTTTGTTCAGTGCGAATATCATTCCTCATAAAATACATGAAAGAACTCTTCCTCATAGAAGAGTAGTTAAGTATAATGCGAATACAATCAATAAAACATGGCATGCAGACCAACCGTCGAGTCAAAAGACGAATGCGGGAAGTCCGTCATCCTGAGTCGAATATATAGATTTATTTGACAAGACATGGGAAGAACAGCATATGGTGATTCATCAATATAAGAAATGTACATCTGCATTAGTCAATGGGAATCCATAATACCGTCACTCTTCATCCTCTTCCAGTCAAATAAGTTCATGTCAGAACATCAAAGGCGATGTTACACGCTCTGCTGTCATCCAGTCAGACGGTAATGATACGCCTGTGTATTTGACGAATATATTTAATATATTAGATATCATCCAATGAAAAATTTTTTTCTTACATAACCTTTTAACCTTATATTTCATTATCCCCATTAAGGAACTATGGGACCGACCCTGCGCGTCCATCATAATAATAATTCGGCAATACGTAGCTATCTCTGGAAGAATTCAACAATGCGACTTCATGGCGTGGAGGTCAACGGTTCGAAATACAAAAGGGGGTCCCCTAAATTGGTTCACTACGCTGTGAACCATTACCAACGCTCACGCGTTCTTCACAATTCCGACTGTGCGGGATTGCGTTCATTTTACTATGAAGGTATAACTCAATGAATTGCCCTACCGCTTAATTCTCTTATCATCTAAAATGCGTGCTGCCATTTTCTAATAGCAGACGACGACCGCCGATTAAAACACCGTTTGTAATCACACCCAACGTTTTTTTAACACATAGATTTGACTCTACATGTGTGCAGTCTTTCCTGTTTATGTGGCGACAGGCACTTCAGTGGTGGCCAATGCAAGGTCAGCCTTAGTAGTTGCGGGGGGCCCACTATGCTGGATACCCATTCTATTTTTTGGAGCCACTGGAGTTAAGTGTTATGTAGGTTTTGTTTTTGTAACCACGTTGTGTATCAAATCATCTTAGCGAAGACAAGATAGATATTGGTGTTATGTAGCGTTTAATTACAGTGTTAATAACATATATTCCTGGTATCTGATTTGAAATAATCACTTTCGCTTCACCTTTTATATTTTTCAACCCCTGGGTAGTTTTGTTTGTGCAGCGGGAACACAAATGTGGGGCCCTCTGTGAGGGCGGGTTGCACGATTGGATCGAACTTTGGGGTTCTTGATCTTTGTTTTATGCCACGAAACCCCTAAATTTGATTGTTGCTATGGAAGGATCTATGGACCCGATCGCTTGGAATAAAAAAAATATTAAACATAAATAGCTAAGTTGAACATTTTAACATTTTAGTTTATGATGCAGGGCGGGGCCCATAAGATTACATTTTCGAACCCCTTTCTCAAGGAATCCATGCGGACCAACAAGTTTAGAAACCCCCTAAGACCTTAATAGGTTCCAAACTGGGCTGGTCCGGCCATAGCTCTATGATTTCTTCTCTTCCATTTGTTTCCGCGCCTGTGACGATCTAGGTCGTTCATGTCTACTTCTTCCACACAATGTTCCTGTCTAACCAGTGGCGTATTTGACACTTCTGTTGTTTGACTTTGTTTCTAATGGCTGTCTATGTGATGTCAGGACTGTCACAGTATCTCTGCTTCTCATTGTCTTCATCCAATAACTTTCCTTCACGCTCTCACTTTCTGTTGTTACACTGTGGGTTATTGTCCAACTCTTCCCTCTTCTCCATTAATGTGTTTGTCCCTAAAAAAGTTGTTTGCTTTCCTGTTCTCCTATTCTTGAGGAATACGCTTTCCTTTTGCATTTTGGCCTCTTTGGGGGGTTTTCCATCTCTCATAACTCTTTTTCTGTTTTGTGTCTCATGGTATTTTAAACTTGCAATGTCCTTTTCTGTTCAACCACCCCATCTCCAAGCCTCTAAAACGCTTGTCCTACGTTGTTTACTAAATGGAAACGTTGACACTCTACTGTTTCCGTAATCCTTTTTAAGTTTGACATTGATTCACACATGTATAACTTGGTGAAGTTATTCCATTCTCTAGACCTGCAGCACAAACGAGAAATCAGGATTAATCCACAACGATTACACGTGACGTGAACATCAATCAATAGCACATTATGATCACATTAGCTCAGTTTGGCACAGCGAATCGGGGTAACCTTCTTGTCATCATTATCGCATCCGTGGCTGTGTCCACAAACATAATGCGGTTTGGTCTGGGAAACGCCAATGTTTTTCGAGATGTAATATTCTCAACATCAAACTGAAACCAGTGGGTATTTCATCCCGTAAAAAAATTTTACTGTTCGTTACATCCACCTGGTGGTTATATAATGCGATAACATTTTTGCACAACCCATTCTGCATTAGTTCTTTATGTTTCACGTTTCATTCATCAATGGTAAGCATTAAATAAGCATTTTCAATAGACGTGTTTGTTACGTTTGCACTTTTGTAATATGCCTTAGCTCTGGTACATACCTATTCACTTCTCATTTCTTATCTCGCCCATGTACATTATAGGTAAACGTGGCAAACGCTACGTGAATGTGGGGGTTCCCACGGATATGACGGTTGTATGACCCGTTTTAAAATACAGGCGGGGCAAAGAAAAATTCGTGGGGGGGTGGTATCTCGGGGTTATTTTGTTTTTTGTTTTTATATAGTCTCACGTTCCACGCAATCCTGTTACTGTGGACACAACACACTTTATCCTTTTTAAATTTTCAATAACATCTGTACGTACGATTTGTTGTGTTCCTCTGTTATCAACTACCTGTACGTCCCAAGTATTTTGTTTGTGTGCACTTGGGTTCCTCAGACTCTGTACGTTACGTTTGTTGTGTTCCTTGTTCTAATACCTGTTCGTACGTTTCGTTGTGTTTCCTTGTTTTCAATACCTGTAATTACGTTTGTTGTGCTTCCTTGTTCAAAACCTGGTTCGTTCGTTTGTTGGGGTTGTTCCTTGTCTTCTGATACCTGTGTACGTACGTTTGTTGGTTTCCTCTGTGTTCTGTTACTAGCTCTAATTACTTTTGTTTAACTTGTCTCAATTACCTGTCACGTACGTTTTGTTGTGGCTCCTCTCACCACTCTGTGTTCTGATTTTACTGCTTCTTAGTTTCTTTTGTTTAAACTTGTTCAATACCTGCACCGGTACGTTTGCTCCGTTTGTTGCGTTTTTTTTTTTTATTCCCCCTCATGTGTTGCCTGTTACTGCGCTAGTTGACAGTTCTTGTTTAACTTGTTTCACAATACCTGTACGTACGTTGGTGTTGTCGTTTCCTCTGTGTTCTGTTATACTGCTCTAGTTACTTTTGTTTTAACTTGTTTCAATACCTGTTACGTTACGTTTGAGTTGTGTTTCCCTCTGTGTTCTGTGTACTGTTACTGCTCTAGTTTAACTTTTGTTTAACTTTGTTCAATACCGGTAACGTACGGTTTTGGTTGTGTTCCTCTGTGTTCTGTTACTGCTCTAGTAAACTTTTTTGTTTTAACTTGTTGTCAATTACCCCTGTAACGTAACGTTGGTTGTGTTTCCGCTGTGTTCTGTTTACTGCTCCTATAGCTCAGATACTCTTAGTTGTTAACTTGTTCAAATACCTTAACGTACGTTTTTTGTTGTGGTTCCTCGCTGTGTTTCTGTTACAGCTCATACATAACTGCTTGTTTTAACTTCGCTTCAAATACCTGTACGTACGTTTTTTGTTGTGTTCCTCTGTGTTCTATTACTGCTGTAGTTACTTCTTCCGTTTAACTTGTATTCAATAACCTGTTACGTACGGTTTGTTGTGTTCCCTCTGTGTTTTCTGTTTACTGCTCTATGTTACTTGTTTGTTTAACTTGTTCAATACCAGCTCACGTAACGTCGTCTGTTGTGGTGTTCCTCTGTGTTTATGTTTACATGCCCTCTAATCGCGCGCCCACCTTTTGTTTAATCTTGGTTCAATACCTGTTAGTACGTTTGTTTGTGGTTCCTGTCACTGTGTTCTGTATACTGCACTAGGTTACTTCTTGTTTAAACTTTGTTCAAAAAAAAAAAAAAAAAAAAAAAAAAAAAAATAAAAAAAACAAAACAATACCTGTACGTTACGTTCTGTTGTGTGTTCCTTCTGCGTGTTCTGTTACTGCTCTAGTTATACTTTTGTTTAAAACTCTGGTTCCAATACGCGTTTGTACGTACGCTTTTGTTGTGTTGTGTACCTCTGTGTTCTCGTTACTGCTCTAGTTACATTTGTTTTTTAACTTGTTCAATATCCTGTACGTACGTTTTGTTGTGTTCCTCACTGTGTTTCTGTTACTGGCTCTAGTTACTTTTGTATAAAACTATGTTTTCAATACCTGTACGTACGTTTGTTTGTGTTTCCTCTTTGTGTATCTGTGCACATGCTCTAATTACTTTTGTCCTACCCCCCCCCCCACCCCCCCCCCCGCCCACCCCACCCCCCCCCCCACCCCCCCCCCCCCCTACCCCCCCCCACCTCCCCCCCCCCCCCCCCTCCCCCCCACACCCCCCTCACCCCTCACTCCACCCCCACCTTACCCCCCCACACCCCCCCCCACCCCCTGTAACTTGTTCTCAATACTGTAGTACGTTTGTTGTCGTTCCTCTGGTTGTTCTGTTTACTGCTCTATATTACTTTATGGTATTTATTCCTTCGTTCTCACATACCACTGTACGGTACGTTTGCTTGTGTTCCTCTGTGCTTCTATTACTGCCTGGATTTTACTTTTATGTTTAACTTGTTCACATCTTACCTAGTCACGCTAACGTTTCGTTGTGTTCCCCCTCTGTTGTTCTGTTGACTGCTCTAGTTACGCTACTTTTGTTTAACTTGTTCAAATTACCTGTACGTACGTTTGTTGTGTTCCTCTGTGTTCTATTTACTGCTCTAGTCGTATCTCTTGCTTTGTTCTTAACTTCGTTCAATACCTAGTACGTACGCCTTTGTTGTGGTTCCTGTCTGTGTTCTGTTACTTGCTCTCACTATTTACTTTAGTTTAACTTGTTCAATACCTGTACGTACGCTTTGTTGTGTTCCTCTGTGTTCTATTAATGCTCTAGTTACTTTGTGTTAACTTGTTCGAATTACCTGCGACGTACGTTTGTTGTGCGTTGCCCTCTGTGTTCTATTACTCGCTGTCTGTATACCCCTTTTTGTTTTATTTATCCTCTTCTTGCCATCTTTGTGGCTTCCCCTGCCTCTTCTCTTCTTCCTCAAACCCTGTTCCCCTCTTCCTCTGTCTTCGCCTTCTTTCATTTCCTTCAAGCACCCATGACAAGCCGGCGTTGGCGGTTCCCCGTTTCCCTTTCTCCACAACTTACTGTTCAAACTTCGAAAGATATGACCGAGAACCTCTAACGGGCCTCGGGTTGAGACTGATCCAGAATGATAACTGACTTGACTATAACGGTACCTTTTTGATATGTTACCGGTGTAGTCTTAGTTTTCCTTAACAGAAACACTCTTCACAATACCCAGATATTTAAGTATGGTATAGATGACCAGTCCGTCTGCATAATTTAGTAATAGAGATCCCTACTCGGGACTGTTCCCTCACTTAACAAACCACTTTCGCTTGATAACGTCAATAAGCCCCTTTATGCTCCTTTCAAAGTATGTGTGTTCCAAGTCCCCCATCCTCCCACAACCCCCCCCCCACCCGTAACCACCCCCCTAGCAAACCCCACGTGTCACAACCCCTGTCCCCCCCCCCCCCCCTCTAGAACCCTTCCCCTCCGAACCCACAACCAAAACCCAACCCCTCCCACACCCCCCTCTAGAAAACCCCCCCAACCCCCCCAAACCCCCAAGGGATGACCCCCCCCAACACAACCACACCCCGCCCCCCCCCCCCCCACCAAGCCAGCCCCCCAGTGGACAACCCCCCTCAAAAAACCCCCAACACCTCCGCCCATTTAACCCCCTCCCTCTGTCTTTATCTCAACACGCCCCTAACACATTGACTCCCTGCAACGCCCCCATAGTCAGGATACAGCCCCCCCCCCCAACCCCCCCCCCACCCCTTTACACCCTATAAGGACTAGCACACCCCCAGTTACCCCCCACCCTCTCCCGCGGCCAATACCTCTTCCTCCCCACCTCCACTCTCCTACTAGCGATTTCTCACGAAGACGCACACCCGCAGTACCCAACCCTCCAACCCTTTTCGCCTGCACTTCCTTCTCCCCTCGAATCACCCCCCTCCAATAAGTTATCCCCTCAACAAAAAAACCGATGGCCCAACACCCATATTCCTCAGCCCTATAAAGTATCCTCAATAACGTCCTCTCACTTGCTTCCGTGTCTCCCCCCCCTCTCCCCCGCCCCCCCCCGCGCAACAGCACCCTGTATGCCTCCCTCCTTCCACCTTGCCCTCTTACTCGCTAACCAAACCCTCCATCCACCCCCGATCCCCTCGCCGCGTGACAAAGGCGTGTATATTATCATTCATCCCCGCTCCCCTTAAGAGAAACAAACCAAAAAGACAACACCAACCCACACAAATAAAAAAAAAAAATAAAAACAGACCCCCAAATCCCAGATCATCAAAATAAACCCCCAAACCTAACAACTTAACAAATCACTACCCCCCATCACAGGATATAAGGGCCTTTAAAACATTTGTCACAATAACCTCCACACTGCCGTTTTACCCCCCCCAACATTATTTATCTGTTTTGTATGTGTACCCACAGCGATATAATCATTCGACATTTTAACTTCAGCACTGCGCTAGGCAAAGAATTGAAAGACACATTTCCCTCAAATAAGTCACCAGGTTCCTTCTGAACCAACTTCGGTCGAGAGGTCCCAGAACACCCATCTCCCCTACATGATCACATCCCACTCGTTCATAACTCAACCCCACAGGTAGTCACGCAGATTTCCTCCCTGTCAACACGCCAATTACCAGTCAACTCAGAATCATTGACCCCACCCGGGCTAGCCCGCGAGCTACCCGCATTCTTCCACCCCCCCCTCAAAAACAATACCAGAATAAATATATATCTTCACTACTTGAGATGATCAGCGTTTTTCCACGCACCCCCTGCTAATCTGCCGCTCTTCCTCGAATACTACCACGAGATATTTTCAAAACAATTCAATAGCCAACAAGCAAACAAGTGCGCCCAGAAAACTCAAAATCTAACTTGTCTTACTAACATACTCAGGTCTTTACTTCCCTTACACCAGTTAATTCTGTTCTTAACAGCTACCGTCACCCCCGGAAGGAAAAAAATGATTCATTCATTTTTTTTTGACAAATACATCCCCCAAAAAAGATTAAGGAGGACAATGAAATCTCTGACATATGCGTCATAAGAATTACCTTAAGTTAGTCAAAAAATACGACCCATCATACAAAAATATTAAGCAAAATTAAGATTGAAATGTAGAAATGAAGTATCCAAGTAATCAATTCCAAGTTGCATAACTAAAAATGAATGCATTACAACCAACCGATTAAAGTGAATTCAGAACAATTAGAATAGCGAACCCCAACGCGATTGTAAAAGATGCAAGGACAAGATCCCTCAAGCAAAAGAGATCAAATGATCCGTAATTAAAGGTAAGTATGAAATCAGAATATGAGGAAAAAACATATAATATCACTTCAAGCAATTTCTTATGCAGTAAAATTAACGAACAAATATCATAAGTGGTTACCACCATTTTAAGTTATACCAGTTAACGTAACAATAACATTATCGACACCACAACAAAAACCCAAAAATACAATTACAATGTCCGGAAAAAATTATTTTTCCAGGAACAAATATACAGCTAACAAAAATTAGTTCGTGAACGCTGAAAGTTTCGAACTCCCCCTAAAAAATAGTATTTTAATTTAATTAATGCTGTCAAAGCTATGAATTAAGGAAAAACAAAGAAACATTAGCTTGAAAGGAACAAAATAGAGAAAACATATAACAGTTTCCCCCCCTGCGTATCTAAGGCAAAACACTAAACAACACGTGTAAGGATCATTTGTAAAAAATACGTCACAGAGAAACCATAGCCCCTAAAAACTGCACTATTACCAACATACAAGTTGTTTTTGCAAAATATATGAAAAAAACGAAATGTATGTTAATCAAATGATTTAAATCAGATCTCTAGAATCCGCTCAATCAAGTTAGAACAATATCAGCAAACGCATTTTAATTTTTTTCCTATACAGTTTCAAATAAAACTTTAAAATAATTCCGTCTGACAATCACGTTTCAGCTTAGGTTACAGTGTTATTTAGTTATAAACCACGCTTATATCTACCCCCCCCACACTGGCCACCACTGATATGTAACGGTAATTTTGATATGTATTTTTTACATGTGCATTTAGTTTTTAGTTAACAGTAACACTTTCAATAACCAAGATTTTCAGTAGGTATAATCATCTTTGCAATTATAGCAGTAGATCCTATTTGACTGTCAACCACCACTTGCATATTGAATTAGGGTTATATTTCAAAGGTAATGTGTGGTTCAAGTCTACATCATCGGCCACATAGGCTATTTAAATAAATATGTGTTACTACTGTCACGTCTAGTTGGAATGTCTTGGAACAGGTTGCGGTGTGTTGGTATTAGGTCGTTTACACCATCAGCGTACGTACACAAGAGTCATGGATGGATTTAAACGACTGGTGACATTTAATTAAACTGCCCCCCTTTATTCACGTCACAACACCAATTGAATGAAAACTCACATAGGTCAGGATTCAGTTCACAGCATAAACACGAAATATGATCTTAAACACTATTAAGGACCTGCAAACAGCAGGCAGTTAACAATGAGATCAGCACGCTTTAATTTAATAATATAGTGAATCCTACTGAGCGATTTCTCACAAGACTGCACACCCGGACAGTTTGCAATAATCTCGCCTTCACTCATCTCAGCGCAAATCTTCTCCTCGTTTTAACAACTATTCCCTCACAGGAAACCCATGGCGAGTACATAATATTCATCAGCGCTATAAAGTAATCATCAATAACAGGATTCCTCTCACAGGAGATCATGGCCTATACTATATTTTTCATCAACAACTTTCCCTATTCACAGAAATCTTAATGCCTATCTTACGTATATAATCATCAGCGCTATAAAGTATCATCAATAACGAGGCCTAATTATCAGTCATCAACACTAATGGCTGGTAATAATAACCAATCATGGCGCTTACAAAGTAATCATCAGTAATGTCAATTCACTCAAGTTTGAAAACCCTTAAACCATTTACCTCGGTACTTGCTCACAATGTCTAGTTATCAACAATGGGTGGGAGCCTACTGACAAAAATACTATCGCTTTACTACATTCATAAAACAATTTTCACAATTAAAATTCTATACTTGTACCCCACGAGCGAGAAAATCACTCGACATTTGACCTACAGCAACTAATAAGGCAAACACTTCTCAAATAAAAAACCACAGGCTAAAAAAATAAAAAAAAAACCAAAAACAAAAAGTCGAGAGCCCATAACACTATCTTCTACTCACATCACTCGTTCCGCACAAGACAGTCACGAGACTTCACACTGTCAATCACAACTCATAAATATCAATCATCTTGCGGGCCTAGCAACGACTATTCACACCCCGCTCAAAACAATACAGAAGAAATGTATAAATCTCCCTACGTGAGATCGAGTCAGGCGGTGTCCACACGCTATCTGTAATCTATCCGCTCGAAACTACCACGAGATATTTTCAAAAACAATTCAATAGCCAAACAAGCAAAACAAGCTGCTTCCAACTCCAAAATCGAACTGTTCTACTAACATCTCACGTTTACTTCCCTTACACCATTCCGGTTTCTTCAGTCTTACCCTCCCCCGGAGAAAAAAAAATGATTCTAATCATTTTTTTTTGACCCGGACAATCCCCCCTAAAAAAGATCTAGATCGAACAATGAATCGCTAACCTATGCGTATAAGAATCCCCCTACCTTAAGTTAACCGTCAAAAATACGACCTCTACAAAAATAAAAGCATTGGGTTGAAATGTAGAAAATGAAAGTATACCAATGTAATGCAATTAAACATACAAAAAATAATTCATGACAAAACCGAGTTAAGTGAATACAAACACCCCTGAAATCCGCTGATACCCCGTCGTAAAAGAAAAAGACAAGAATCAAGCTAAAGAAAAATGATCCGTAATAAAGGTAAGTAATGAAATAAAAGAATAGTTAAAAAACAATAATATCAATCACTTCAAGCAATTTCTTATATGTAAAATAACTACAAAATACATACGAGGTTACAATCTATTAAGTTATCCCCATAACAAAACAATACATTATCGACACCAAAAAAAAACCACCAAAAATAAAAATTACAAGTCCGGAAATAAATTATTTTCCCAAAAAAAAATACAATACAAATAATAATTTCGTAACGCTAAGTTACATAAAAATAGTATGTTAACTTTAATTAATTACTATATTCTATCATTACACAAATTAACAAAGAAACTAATCTTAGCAACAATAGCGAAATATATAACAATTCCTGTTATCTAAGGCAAAACACTAAACGAACACGTGTAAGTTTTTCAAAAATACGTCACAGAGAAACACATAGAAAAAAAAACACACTATTACCAACTAAACAGTTTGGCAATATATGAAAACAACGTAATGTATGTTAATCAAATGATTTAAATCAGATCTCTAGATTCCTCAATCAAATAACAATATCAGCAAACCGCTGTTTTAAATTTTTTTTATACTAGTTCAATTTAAACTTTTAAATATTTTCCGCCTGACAATCACGTTCAGCTTAGTTACATGTTATATTTAGTTATAAATTTATATCTAATCCCCACACTGGCCACCAGATCTGTAACGGTTTTTTGATATGTATAGCCATTGTTATTTATTATTAGTTAACAGTAACACTTTCAATACCCAGATATGTTAAGTAGGTATAAATCAGTCTTGAAATATAGCAGTAAGATCCTACTTGGACTGTAAACCACCACTTGATAAGAATAGGGTTATGTATCAAAGGGTATGTGTGTTCAAGTCTACATCATCGCCACATTAGGCTAGTACATAAATATGTGTTAGCTACTGGTCAGTCTAGACTATGGGAGTGCGTGAGTTGGTTTTAGATCGTTTACACCCACATGTACGTCCACAGAGTCCGATGGATGGTTGTAAACGACTGGTGACATTTAATACTGCTTTTATTCACGTCACAACCAACATTGAAATGAAAACGCCACATAGACAGGATACAGTTCAGCAGCATAACTCGAAATATATTTTAAAAATAAAGGACGGCAAACTTGGCAGTTACAATTGAGTTCAGCGGCTATAATAATAGTAGTGCATCCTACTAGCGATTTCTCACAAGATGACAGGCGTTGCAACACTCGCTTATCATCTCAGCGGATTTTCCTCAAACTAATCTAAGGAACCTTGGTAAATTATCTTACATAGCGATCTAAGTATATATAAACTGTTCTACAGGAGATATGGCCTTTAATAATAATAAAAATATCTTAAGAATGGGCTAATTATATTATCAGGTCTAATGATAAAATAGAATATTCGTCGATATGGGTTTTATTAAATCATAACAATATTCAAGGAATTAATGGTTTCAGTAATTTCATAGCGCTATAAAGTAATCCTCAATTAAACGATTCTCTCACAGGAGATCAAGGCCTTATAAATTCATCACAACTATCCTCCACAGGAAACCATGGCCTACATATATATTCATCAGCGCTATAAGTCTCATCAAAAACGATCCTCTCACAGGAGATCATGGCCTTTATATAATTCATCACCCAAACTATCCACACCACAGGAAATTAATGGCCTTTTAAGTTAATTCATCAGCGCTATAAAGTATCATCAATAACGATCCTCTCACAGGACTAACAATTGGCCTTTATATAATTCTACAAGCGCTACAAAGTATCATCATAAACAATCCTCGCACAGGAAACAATGGGTCTGTTAAGGACTGCACACTGCAGTTATCAAAATTGGCCTACACAACATCTTCAACTACCTATCCTCTCACAGGAAATAATGGCCCTTTAAACAGTTTCACAATAATCCACACTGCAGTTTTTATACTACGCTGGGGGGGGTGGGCTGGGGGCTGGGGGGGCCTGGGGGGGGACGGGGTGGGAGTGTGGGCGCGGGGGGGGGGGGGGAGGGGGCTGGAGGGTGGAGAGCAGGGGCATGGGGGGGGTGGGGGGGCGGGAGGGGGTGGGAGGGGAGGGGGCGGGGGCGGGGGGAGCGGCGCTGGATGGGGGGTGGGGTGGGGGGGCGCGGTGGCGCTGGGGGGGGGGGGTAGGAGGGGGGGGGGAGCAGAGGGAGCTGGGGGGGGGGGAGGGGGGGGGAGGGAGAGGGGGGGGGGGGGGGGGGGGGGGGCGGAGGGGGGGGGGCTGGGGGGGCGGACTGGGGGAGGCTGGGAAGGGGGGGGCGGTGGGTTGAGGGGGGCTGGGGGTGG